>BLKR01010156.1:0-67408 GCA_011170035.1 Teleogryllus occipitalis
GTCTCCAGTTTATTTAATATTCTGTGAAGAAAATCTGTTTATATAGTTAAAAAAAAAATACCAAGTATTGTGAATTAATAAATGATAAAAAAGTATTTTATTTATCACATTTCTTTAAATTTATGTTAATATTAGTGTTTGTTATTTATTTTTTATTATAACAACAAATATTACACAGAAAGAACACATTTTCATTAAACAAAGTACATAATAATAGACAAATATTGGTGCTAATTATCAATTTATGTACTAATGTAAAACACTGAAAACCTGTAAATGTATAGTTAATGTTATAGTGATTTAAAATCAATATGAAGTTCAGTTCTCAAATAAATAGAGCTGAGAATTCAAATTTTCTTATTAATACATGCACCAACATGAGTCATTATTGTGCCCATTACCATTATGTAAATGAGAGCAAGAAAGTTTAAACAAAAGACTTGAAACCATAGTCCTATGTCAGATTTTGACTAAAGGTGATAAATAAAATTCTGTGTGGCCTGTAGGCTTAAAATTAGTGTTCCTGTAAATAGTGTTAAATTTTGGCAGACTTATTTCGGTAATTTCAGATATAGAATCCTAATATATTTATGTTCGAGTTCCATTTTGTCTTACAACTGATTTTTAGCATGAAATGGTGTAGGACTGTGTTCTTCCGAGCCCTGAGATGCTCAAATTCGGTGAAATACATCCATTCACAAGTACAATTAGCAGAATGAAGAAGAAGAAGAACTTAGCCAGTGGCAGTGGGTGAGTTGTGGTTACCAAACTGAATGTGGAAACATACATGTTCAAATTGCAATGAAAGTTCAGGCTAAAAAGCTTTTGCTGTTTGAGAACACTCACATAGGTTTAAGTTGGGTTGGGTCAATGAAGTTATCACCTAGTGAATCCATCACAGGCCAATACATATAATTAATTGAATCCAAATGTGGAAAATTTTCTCATGGGTTCAGCTAATGACAATTTCGGAGAGAATTGTGGAAATTTTCCACTACAACTTTTTCCAAGATAAGGTGGTTTCCACGGGTTGCAATGGTTACGTCGCGCATATCGTGTACACGCCCTTTCGATTTCATCATGAACACATTAAGTACGTTTCAGTTCGCACTCGAACTCAGTTGGGCCAAAGTACACATTTGGTAATGTATACATTTGGTAAATATAAGGTAACCTGCATACAAAATGGATATTGTGTCAAGTTCTTTTGCATGTTCTGTTCATAAGAGGTATGACTCTGTGCGCACTCTGTGTACGTTTGCACGTACGTCTCGCGTACATTGGTGGACATACTGATTTTTGCTAGGATAGCCTTGATCCCTAGATTCCCAGTTTGAGAGAAAATGACAACAATTTTCTATGATAAAAACTTAAAAAGAGCTTTGGCAAAGTTACCCAGGAAATAGGACAACTTTGCTGTCTATGTGTAAACCACAAAAAAACAGCAAGTGAAAACCACAAACCCACATGAAAAAAAAGAGTTTTGAAACCATAAAACCCCTTATTCCCTTAGCATAAGGGTGGGAAAACACAATTTTTAAAATAAAAAAATGGTACCAACAAACCACAAAATTCAATATCGTACGTTTCCCAAAAAATTGTCGGCACGATGTATATATCCGAATCTTCTTCCAACGAAATCCTCAGAATAGTCAGTAAAAATTCATCTGGTTTAGATGAATTTCCAGATTATTTATTAAAAACGTGTGCTCCTGCCATTATACGCCCATTAACTAACATTTTCAATGCTTCCTTACGCACACGAATATTTCCAGACATTTTCAAAACAGCAAAAATTAAGCCACTTTTTAAAAAGGGAACAAAATGAAATTCAAAATTTCCGGCCAATTTCTCTTTTGGTAGTTTTCTCAAAAATATTAGAGAGGCTTTTCTATACGCGAATGGAAACTTTCTTAGAAAAAATGAAGCGTTTTCAGACCCACAACACGGTTTTAAAAAATTAAAATCTACGGAAACTGCAATTTTTTTCTTTTCTTGAAGATGCTGCTTCATCAGTGGACAAAAATGAACAACCCATTGGAATATTTTTTGATCTTTCGAAAGCTTATGACATTATTAACCATAACATTTTTTTTTATTTTATTTTTTTAAATTTATTTATTGCTTGTTGGGTTGTACATAGTTCAGTATTACACTCTCTCATATGTAATGATGACTTGCACACCTGCTAACTCGCACACTATAACCACAACACCCCATCTCGATCGGGTTTTTTTCGTCCAGTTTCCTGATCCGACAGAGCAAATGCTGAGATGGCCCCTTGTTTTGCTTCTGGACATAAATGTAACTTCATTTCTGTGCACGTCTTCTAGAATTCAGTGGGAAATACAATTATTCAAATTATCGTTTCCACGTTGTCGCGGCAGGAAGTAATAAGAGCCAAAATTTATTGCTTATTTACCCTTGAAAATAGATTTTTTACATGGGAGTTTTTTTGTTTTTTTTCTCCCTTTCAAATTCAAAATTTATTGCTTGTTTATCCTTGAAAATAGATTTTATTACATGGGAGTTTTTTTCTCCCTTTCAAAAATTCAAAATTTAAGTAGTATATGACTTAGTGTAGGGATCACAGAATTTTGAAAATGTACACACAATTCACTTTTCCCCATAGCACGTCATACGCAGTTTTTAACTGTTTTTTGACGTAAAATAAATAAATAAATAAATAAATAAATAAATAAATAAATAAATAAATAATAAATAAATAAATAAATAAACTTAATACTATACTTAACCTAATTCTACTATTGCTACTACATTGGGGTAGATTACTCATGAGAGTATCTACTGTTCACAAATGTTTGAGAATATTTTTCGGAATGAATCGAATGGGTATCTATTGTTTATTCTGGTCTGTGTGTTATTCGTTGACGCTAGATTGTATTCTTTTAGTTGGTCTATTGCGTTTATGTTGGAGTAGAAATTATTGGATATGCGTGCTATTTGATAGGTGATTGAGTTCATGTTTAATTCTCTGTGGAGTTGTTGATTTGAAATTAACCATGGGGCGTTGGTGATTGTTCTGAGGAATCTGTTCTGTATTATTTGTATTTTTTTTACGTTGGATGGTGCGGCATTTGTCCATATGGGACATGCGTATAGCATTATGGGTCTTATGATGGTTTTGTATAGTGTTATTGCATTTGTTAATGAAAGTTTGGAGTTTTTATTCAGTAATGGTTTGAGTTGGATTAATCTCACTTTGGCCTGTTGTATTTTAATGTTGATGTGTTTTTTCCAGTTGAGTTTTGTATCGAGGTTTAGTCCTAAGTATTTGATAGGTTGATTCAATGGTGTCCAGTTTATTATGCTATTGTTTAATAGTAATGGGTGGGGAGCAGAGAATGGTCTTAATGAAAATATTTTTGATTTTGATTTGTTCGGGTTTAGTTTGACTTTCCATTTTGTTGCCCATTCATCTATTTTGTTTAAATGTTGTTGAATTTTTGTACTGCTATATGACAACGTGCGACTTGATATGAATATTGCCGTATCGTCGGCGAACTGTGCAAGTTGCGTGTAACGTGTGATGGGGATGTCTGCTGTGTAAAGATTAAATAGCGTTGGGGATAGTGGTGAGCCTTGTGGAAGTCCTGCTTCTATTGTGCGTGGGTTGGAGCTATGATTGTTTATGGTTACTGTGAAAGATCTGTCTGATATAAACTGTGTGATAATGTTTAGTAGGTATTTAGGTGTTCCTATAGTTTTGAGTTTGTAGATTAATCCGGGGTGCCAGACTCTGTCAAAAGCTTGAGATACGTCTCAGAGTATTGCTATTGTGTGTTTCTTTTCTTGAAAGCTAGTGTGAATATATTCAGTTATCCTGAGTAATTGGTGTGCAATTGAGATATTGTTTCTGAAACCAAATTGATGATTTGGGATAGCTTCTGACTTTGTTAGGTGATTATTGAGTCTTTTTAAAATTAGTTTTTCAAATATTTTTGAAATAGTTGGCAGGAGACTTATTGGTCTGTAATTCGCTGCAAGACTATGATTAGTGTTTGGTTTAGGGATCGGGATTATATTTGATATTCTCCAAGATCGTGGGAAATAGCCTAATCTGAGTGATGAATTATAGATGTTATTTATGTGTGCAATTGTGGATGTGGGCAAGTTTTTTACTATTTGGTTACTAATTTGGTCGTGTCCAGGAGCTTTTCTTTTGGGCAAATTTTTTATGTGGTTTTTGACTTCGGAGGGTGAAATGAATTTTATTCTCTGAGGGACGTCATAGTTTGGTGCTCTATTTGACTCAATTATTGCCTGGTGGTCTGAGTGTACGGATGTATTATTAGGTTTGAATGTTTGAGCGAAGTGTTCTGCTAGTGCTTCTGCCTTGTCTTGTGGAGCATATTTTATACCTTGTGCCGTGTTGAGGGGTGGCATGGTTATTTTTTTGTTTAGAAGACATTTTGAGAAGTGCCAAAGTGATTTATTTGAGGTACTTAGTGATTCTATTTTGGTGTTGAAGGATTGTTGGGTGTGTAGATTAATTGCTTTTTTTGTTATATGATTAAGGAGATTTAGCTCTTTTTTCAGTTGTGGAATTCTATTGTTGCTCCATAGCCTTCTAGTTTTATTGCGTGTGTTGATTATTTCTATTATTTCTTTGGGTAGTTTTGGTTTTGTCTGAATGAGAGAATATGTGGGTGTGTTGTCTTGCAAGTGTTAATTGTGTTATTAATTGTGTTTGTTATTATTTCGTTTATCTGCATGACAGATTTGTCTATTTCTAGGGGAGAGTTTAATATTTTGAATTGTGGTGTCTTGGCTCTCACTATTTTCCTGAATGATTCCCAGTTTATGTTTTGGGTGTTTAGTTTCTGAGTTGGAGCATGTGGGGGAGGTATTATTTTAGTGGTTATTAATCCTGGAAGATGGTCTGAATCCATCTCAAATACTGGGGTTGAATGATAAGCTGTATTTGTGTTAGTAATTGCTATATCTAATATGTCTGGGTGTTTGCTGCTGTCGTGTGGGAAATGGGTTGGTTCGTATGGCGTAAGTGTAGTTAGGTTTAAGTCTGTTATTATTTTAAGTAGTTGAGAGCCTGCATTGTTGGAAACTCTGCAACCCCAGTTAGTATGTTTTGCATTTAAGTCACCTAGTAGAATCATCGGGGTATTCTGTTGAAGAAGGGAAATTATATTGGTGTTTTTCATTTTAATATGGGGTGGTTTGTATGCTGATATTATGGTTGTGATTCTATTGTTTATAGGGATTTTAATAGCAACGGTTTCTAACCCTGGAGTGTGAGGTGTGTCAGATTGTATATACGGAATTGATTTTTCAATAAGTATGAGAACTCCTCCCCCTTTTTGATCTACTCTGTCTTTTCTTATTACATTAAATCCTGATAGGTTAAATGTCTTGTCTGGACTGAGGTGCGTTTCGGTGATGCATGCGATTTGTATTCCTTTATCTTTTAAGAAATATTTTAGTTCATTTTTTTGTTTGAGATGTTATTAGCATTCCAGTTTAGTATGATTAACTCTTTATTACACTGTTCTGGCATTATTGTTATTAAAGTAAGATGTGATTGAATTTTGAATACTGTTTATTATGGTTGGAATGATACTATTGATTATGCCCATTAAGTAATTTGTAATGTTGTTGACTATAGTGTGTATTATTGAGTTTGTGTTATTGTTGTTGTTATTATTTACATTTTGGTGTGTGTTTTTAGTGCTATGCTGGTTTGTGTTTGGGTTTTCTTGATAAGTAAAGCCAGGTATGGTTCGATTATAACGAAGATTAGGAAACTTGCGATTTGTGAGTATAGGGGCAGAAGTATTGTTGTTTGAATTTTCTTGGGGGGCAGTAGTTTTAGAATTGCTTTTGTTGGTCTCTGAAACTTTTTTAAAATAATTACATTCTGCGGACCGAATGTCCGCACGGTGCGGGCCCAGTTGTGGCATGTTGGTGTTAAGTTTTTTTGTGGGCATTTTGCCGTGTAATGGTCTTTAGCACAGAATGCACATACAATTTCATTATTGCAGTTGTTTCTTGTATGGCCCAAGTCCAGACATCTTAAACATTGTATTGGCACATTTGTTTTACGTCTTTTTTCAGTTTTGACACACAGATTACATATTGCATTAATTTTTAACACTTCCTCAATGCTTTGATGCCCGTCGAACTCTGCTGCAATAACCGGAAAGGGAATGTTGTCTTTGTATAGTCTTGTGACACTAATCAGTGAAGGATATTTTGGATACAAATCTTCGTATACCTCTTTCTGAGTTACTGACTGGTGAATGTTTTTAAAAACTACTGAGAATTTCTTGTTTAAGGGATCCTTATAGGTATGGAATTGTCTCGCTGTGCTTAAGAGATATTTGATGGCCTTTCTAAAGTCCGCTATGTACTTGAAAGATAGCTTAATTTTGTTATTTGCCATGTCAGAGGTGAATTGAGTGGTAATTTGCTTTTTAATCTCTTTGTTGAAGTGATTAATGTTCGGAATGTCTTTCACAAATATGGGGGGAATTTTTATGTTCTCGACTTCGTGTGTTTCTTCGTCGTCCAGGTAGTTGAATCTTTTGTCACGGTCACTATTTTCTTCAAGAGGAGCATATCTATTGCTAATAGGCACATTATATTCACTGCTGCTGGGTTGTTTTTTGGATGGCCCGCCTAGGGGGGTACTGTCACCGTGACCTCTTTTTACACTGTTACTGGTCTTATCACTGCCGTTGATGTTGGCGGGGTCGTGGCTTGCTTGGCCGCGAGGCAGGCCGCTGGCCGCGTTGGTATGACTGACCTTACTGGAGCCTTGTGTTGGGTCGGCGGCTGGAGTACCGTTTCCATGTTCGAGGTTTGTTGCCTGCAGATTCTGGGTGGTTCCATTGATGTGATTGAAGGAGCTGCCTGATGAATCTGCGAGGATGTGTTGATCCCCGAGTTGCTCGTAGGTGATGTCCATGTCGGCTGTGTTGTACAGGAGCGCCATGGCTCCCGCTATGCTCTGACCTAGGTCAGGGCTTGGTGGTTGAAAACTGCTATTAATATTGAAAAATTAATAGCACGATTTTAGCTCGGTTCGCTGCACTTGTAACGTTTAATTATCTGTACGATACACAATGTTAAAGTCACTGATACTGAGTCAACTGCACTGAGTCAAATTGGGACGTTCTGAGCTGTGCGGAGCACGATGTGAACTGGTCGCTGGCTCAGCGCGGAATGAACCATAACATCTTGCTCTCAAACTTACCTTCATTAATACCTTCAAAAATACCTTTGTGGCATTGCCCTAGATTGGATAAACTCGTACCTTAAACATGGACCTGAAAGAGTAGAAATACCGTACTGGCACGAAAGGCGCCCTGGCGTACTGGCCCTCATATTCTCAAAAAGAGCACATTTCAAGAATGACAATTTGCTTAGATGGAGTATATGGCTTCAACAGTTTTCATACAAAGTCGAACATTGTCCTGGGAAAGATAATGCTTTAGCTGATTTGTTAAATCGGAATCTAGGTATAAATGAACCAAGGAAGGGAGAAAATTTAATACCAATATCTCCATTATTTATTAGTATAATGGAAATGCAAGGATAAACTGCCATTAACTCCAAAGCAGCACATTATGAATTGGTACCTTGCATCCACTATTGCAAGAAGTACCATACTATGTCGACCTTTATAATTATAAAAATATGAGCCACTTCCACTAGAGGGAATAATGTCTATGTGTTTCCCGTCTATGGGACCAAGACAATGTGGAAAATTCCATCGTTCTTCAAAATTTCTTGCGATGTTTTTCCAATCCTCTTCTGTTTGTGGAAACTGAAAACAAAAAAAAAACATTTTTTTCATGAAATTGAGCCAGACGCAATGGAAAGTGATTTGTGTTCACAAGATAGAGATGATTATTCAGCTTCTACCCCTGAACCTCCTGAGCAGACATCAAGTCGCTCTAGACCTTCCAAAATAAAGGGTCATTCATCACATTCGAGAGATTTGTCTAATGAAGTATTACATTCCGTAAATGAACATTTCAAACGTCCTTTGTTAAGGGACGATCGATTTGACATTTTTGGAAAAAATGTCGGTGTGAAATTGCGAGATTTACCGGAAGATCAGAGACTGATGGCAGAAAAAATCATAAATGATACACTATTTCAAGCGGAAATGGGCAATTTGAGGCACACAGAAATACAGTTTCGTGAACGTGAGTTCATTCGTACCACTCCAACACCAACACCCAGTCCATCAACATACCAGCCACAACGGTTCAATCGTGCAGTAACAATTTCACTTCATTCAATTTCGCTGCCAGAAAATGAAGAAAGTAGTTGCAATTATTCCTCCGTGTCCTCAGTGCAGTACAACTCAGACTCACAACATTCAATCGAAGATACTAATATAGTGCCATTGTGTATTCCACAACAATCAGCCGGGGCATATGTATCTAACTTTACTGAATTTTAATAAAAAATGTGAACCAAATCCAATAAAGGCTTTTAATTGAAATAATCAATTGTACTTACTCACTTTCAAATAATTTTTCCGCAGTACTCTGTATATCGCGTCACGTTTCTGGAATAATAACACCTAAGGCCTGAGAAGATATTATTGTTGTAAACTTCAGATCTTCAGAACTCCTCCCAGTTACGAGAAATCTTAGAGTTGCTGTCAGTCTTTCGTGTGGTGATATAGCTCGTCGCATTACAGTATCTTGTTTTTTAATAAGTGGTGTAACCATCGATAGAAGTTTCAAATATGATTCTTCGTCCATACGCAGGTAGTTATGCCAGTCTTTGGGTGCAAATTTCAATTCAGTTAATAAATTGATGTGCGAATACTGCTCTCTTTTTCGTAACCAGTCTTTACACAATATAGAACGATTTCTTTCAAGTCTTTTCAAGTTTTTGTAGCAAATATTAATCCAACTATGGCCAAAGCGTCATCCATCGCTGCACAATACACCTGGACGCTCAATACAGAAATGGAACCGTTCAAGCATACTTGAGCCATCTGTGGTCACTTGGAAATTACGTATGTTTGCGCAAGTTTATACTTGCACAAGTATATCGTAACGTGTATGGCTACCATTATAGTAAAGGGCTTAAGATACTATATGAGAATTATTCTTTCCCACACTTCTGGTTCAAGTACAAGCAATGTTTCTGTGCCTGGATCCGTCAATTTAATGGAAGGGAACTGTGACAATACAACAATAATAGGAGTGTTCAAGAAACTTCAAGAGTTTCTAAGATGTGTGGGCAAAAAGAGAAAATATGTGCAGAGACTCATATGTAAGGGAATGATACACTCACTTCATTAAGAGCCAATGAGAAATTGAGGGAAAAGCAGGGCCTTCATAAAAAGCTCAGAACAAATCAGCATTCCCCCCCGAAGAAAAGGGGTAAAGACACTTAGGTCTCTGAAAGAGACTGATGAGTAGATATCGGATGTTTAGGCACTAAAAAATAGTCTTTTAGGCGCCTAAAAAGGCACTGAAAAAGTCAAGAATAAGGAGGGAAAAGGCACTGTCATAAGTTACATACACAATAAAATGGAAAAATTACAATTTTTGTCTATTTTATTTTGTAAACTTAAATGCACCAAACAAGTTCGTATATTTCAATGTAAAACTAGATTTACATATTTACAACTCTTCTACATTTTATTCTTAATAGTTTCCATTAACCAGTAATATTTACATATTATCAGTAAATTTTCAAGGATCACAATTTCAAATTTGCGACGAATGGGAGACAAAATCAGTTAGAATGCGGAGAAGGATATCTAAACGATGTGACTGGCATATATTTTAGCAGTCCAACACTAGCAACACTGAAACCTTCTGGGAATTTATATTTATTTCCACTTAAAATTTCGGTTCCCTCGGTGTATTGTCAATCGTCAATGTTCTTAGATCATGGCTGGTATTTATGAAATAAGGAAATGGAGAAAAATCAGTTGGTATGCTTTCAGGAATTCTCTCGTAATTTTAAATTTCAAGGCATGCGAGTGTCTGCCGCCCTTTGAAACGCAGGCGCCGACGGAGGAGACGCGAGTTGCAGGGCAGCGCGCGCGCGCACGTGCGCGGCGGCGGCGGCGGAGAGTCTGTGGCGCCGACAGGTGACTCGCCCCGCCGCCGCCCCGCCCTCTCGCCGCTGGCTGGGCGGGGTGGGGCGGGGCGGGGACGTGCCCCCTCTCCGGCAGCAGCGTGCCCGCGCCCGCGCCTGGCAGCGCTCTCCACGCTTGCGCGCCCACCCTCCGCCGCCCCCGCCGCCAGCGCCGCCCCCGAGCCGCCGGCCGGCGCACTCACCGACCGCGTGCGCTCCGCACGACTCGTGCCCGGCCGCTCACCCGCCGCCGACCGCCCCGCCCTGCCCAACGCGCGCTGCCGCTCGCCGCCGGGCCCGCTCCCAGCCGCCGGCGCCGGCCGCCCTGCCCTGCCCTGCGCCTCCGCTCGCGCCGCTCCTCTCCGCCGCCGGCCGCCGCTGCGCCTCCGCGCCGCTCGCTCGCCGGTGAGTCCCCGGCCCCGCACCACTCCCCGGGCGACGGCTTCCTTTCAAGCGCACAGCTTCACTCTCTGAAGGACCGAAGGTCCTTAGCAAATAGTCCAATTCATTCAATGGACGTGCGGTATTACTGTACCGGTAGCTCCACAACAGTACACTAATGTAGCACGTGATATGAATGGTGTTACAATGAATTTTTTTTTTGGGGGGGGGGGGGGTAGGACGTTTTATTCCGATCCTAAGATTCATAGAGATTCGAGAATAATTGTTCCCAATTTGAAAATGAATTTCAAAAAACAATTTTATATTCGTCACATTATATCAGTTCCAATTCTAATCTATACTGTAATATTAAATCTGAAGTTCGTTTACCAGTGCAAAGAAGTTTCCTGCAACTAGGGAGAGCGAAATTTTCTTGTTTTCAGATGTTGCTAACCACGCTTTGTTGGTACCTTTACTAATCATTCAACTATTTATAGTAAAATGCTGGAATAGAGAATCTGGAGTTCAAGAAAATGTGCGCAGATTATACTTCTCCACCACACTTCATACGCAGTTTTTACTGTTGGTCGACGATAAATAGCTCAAATTCAGTGGATTCAAATTTTGGATAAAAATTTCCGATGTTGAATTAAAAGTAGTAAACAGACGTGTAAAATGTTATCTAACAATTTTTTCAGGAAAGCGTTTTCTGGAATTGGCAGATTTGTATCCTTAACGTACTTGTGGGAAATTTAATAGGTGTTCATCATTGTTTAAAATGCCGATAATGCTGATTCTGCCTGCATTTGAAACTTTGATGGTACAGCAACTTCTACTTTTATGGAAGTATATCGAGTATTTTAAAATTATTTTTTAGTTGACATCATACTTATAACTTCCTTTGTTCATTCATTTTGTTATTTCCTGGATTTACCCGGTGTACATCTACTATTAGGAATCTGTCTTCGAAATGATATTTGCTTCTTCCCTCTTTACATGTTAAAACATCGCATTGCAACACCACTACGTGTAGTGTGCTTTTCGAGTACATCCTTGTTTTTGTGAATATTTTTCAGAAGTAATATTTTGATTTAAATCCAAATAAATTCAGTATCTATCACATGTTTCTCTTTCCATCTCAGTTTCCGTTTCTGCTTTCATAGGAATGCTTACTTCTTAGACTAATTTCCGCCTCTAATAAAGTAAGAGAGCTAATTGAATTCGATAGACAAGAGGAAGGTGTTCAGTACAAGACACTATCAGACTGTAATGTTTTATTCTAAGTTTATCCCGGCAAATTTTTAATTTTTAACATCTCAAAAAATAATTTCTATCACAAAATTTGGAAATCCATTTTAAATGATATTGCAATGGTTGATCAGATTTAAAAAATAGTTATCATAATTCTCGCGGTCATTAGTTGCTCCCAATCTTTATGCAACATTAGGTAGAAATTTTTAACATTAGGTATTTGTAGTCAAACCAACATTGCACCAGATTAAGAAAAATTGAAATTTTTTATGAAAGTTTTGTAACGCCGTAAAGTGGCGTATTTTTTTCTTAAATATGTGTTTTCATGAATAATGTATTCAGTACAATATCAGAAGTACATTAAATAGACTACTATAATAACAAACATTTCTTTAAATGATTCAAACATTATTAAACTAATATTTGAAGGTGTATTGTATAGCAAGTTTGGCAAATCTTCTAAATTGTTTGTCATCAAAATAATTTACTAGCACAAAATTGGCGAATTAATAATAGTTACTAAAAATAGAAGTTACTATAAAGTTTATATGGTATTAGAAAAGAAAGATGAGTAAATTGTTTCAATACATTCGCTTCCTTTTAGGTGGTGCCCAATACTTAAATGATATTAGGCCCTTCTCCCGAGTCAAGGGCGGCTCCAGTGGGGACAATGCCTCCCCCTTAAATCCGGACAGGACTAAAGTATATTTTAAACAATTATAAATATGATTGAAAATGATACAATGCGTGTGAATTTATGTCCGTAATATTAACATATCCCCAGGACTACGACTACCCAGTTGTGGAAGCACAACTATTTGTACATACTACAGTAGAACCCCGCTAATCCCCGAACCCCGCAAATCCGAAATTTCGGATAATCCACACAAAATTGTGGATGGAGGAAAAATAAACAAAATGAATAAAATGCTTATTTGTAGTGTGAAGAAAGGATTTATAATTACTGTAGAACTGAACAGCTAATTATTGAAACAAGTTATCGAAATGAAACGTTTATTGCACTGGTAACTACGATGAATATCACATGTTTATTTTCAGTTAGAGGAACTTGCAAAATCGGTAATCTTCTTTCGCTGTAAGGAACTGAATCTGCTTGATGATGTGATACAATGATGTGATGATCCGATCGCTTCGCTACGTTGACATTTTCTCACATCGCACGCTACGTTGCATTGTGTCTAGTAGTCCTAGATGTATTTCTATTTGTACGGTACATTTTTTCGGATGATCCGAACATTCCCGAATCCGAACAGACCACACCCCCAATTAGTTCGGAATACCGGGGTTCCACTGTACATTTCAGGCCAGGACTGAATGAAGAAGACGAGATGAACGTCTCAAAGGCCGGTTTGTTAGGAAGGTCTTTTAGCTGGCTAAAGGCAATAAGCAGCTCGGAGGAGGGGCGTGGGGGTGGTGCGGGGGAGCCGTTGCGTCTTCATGGGCGGCAGGCACGCGACTGCCCCGCCCCACCCCGCCTCGCCGCGCGGGCCGGTTATCTGGGCGACCGCGCCTGCCGAATACACACGCGGCCCAGCGCTTTGGGAGCGCTTTAAATTACTTTGCGTTCCGCCGCCCCACCCATTGCCCACGGATTCAAGCGGGCTGGCGAGCACGAAAGAAGTGCACCCAACGCAATTCCATGGACGTTATTGACGTACTTACATAGAAATTGCAGCCAGCATACATCAGGATTAAAAGACTGTGTATCTAGTGTGTATGAAATGTCAAGAAACGGCCTTGGTTGTTGGTTAATAGAAACTGTGATTAATATTGAGAAAATAGCTGGAAAATAGCAATTGTTCGTTTATTTGTTCGTTTATCAGTTCTCAACATTGAACATTGTACATTGTAAAATTAAATGTATTCACACTGAGTGACATTGTTTTTTACTTTGGAACAATTTGGTTTCAACAATTACTGTCTAACCGTTGTATACACTGAAATACATTTTTCACAATAATAGGTATGTATATGTTTGTTGAAAAATTTAACAATGTAGGATTCACAAACACGAAATCGTGATTGCATTGCAACATTCATGCTTACCATTCGAAGCACTTCGCACGAATAGTTAATGACACATCTGTAGATTTCTTCTGATTTCTTCAATAAGGAATCACCAATTTTATTGATCATTGCCATTTTAATGTAAGACTAATGCCTGCGTAATGAAATGATAGTGCACTACAGTTTTTTGCTTATGCCGCTCCAGTCAATTTAAGAATCGATCTTGAAGAGCTCGAGAAAGATCTGAATCGATACACATTTATCTATCAGCTCAGATAAGCTTCGTATTACATAATTTTAATGTCAAATAGTATAACAAAGTAACCCTCAAAGAAACTGCGTTGAGTCCACAGTTTTCAGAAAAAAATGTTTTGCTGGCGAAATCGATTGCTTAATATACCGTGTGGCCCACGTAAGATGTTCCCTTCAATTTTCTCCTGAACCGTTGCAGATACTGAGATGCGGTTTTCACTAAAACTACTATATGCAAGGGGCACATGTGGTCATGCATAATATTATTCTATTGCATTTTTTATTGCAGAGATATTGATTCAACTTCTATTTTTTAAATGGAACCCTATAGATTTTTTAGCTCATCATAACAAGCGTGAAGAGACGAGTTCATAAATATGCATATCGTCATGTTACATAACAAAATTTTCGAGAAATTAAGTTTTAAAGACGCACGCCGACTGCTGGTTTCCGTAATCTGAACGAGAAATTCCGGGTGATATGCGGCGAGGCCATTCCCTTCCGTTGCGTCGACCCTGCGGTAAATGTAGTGATGCCATGTGCAAAAGAGCTCACGAAAACCCGCGATTTGCTCTTTAAGACACCCTCTCAGTACTGGAGACAATGTATTCACCCATAGCCATGTTCTGAGTAAATCTGTACGCCACAAGGTACTATTTTTTAATTAATGAAATACTACAAGATTTGAGAAAATATTTGAATTATTAACCACAGAGAAAGCAAGGGAAGATTGGAGAGTGAACGTGTTCTGAATTAATAAATGCATGTGCTGTCACAAACAAAACGTTTACTCTTTGAAAGACTGAAAACCTTTACCGCAGGGTCGACGCAACGGAAGGGAATGGCCTCGCTGCATATCACCCGGAATTTCTCGTTCAGATTACGGAAACCAGTAGTCGGCGTGCGTCTTTAAAACTTAATTTCTCGAAAATTTTGTTATGTAACATATGACGATATGCATATTTATGAACTCGTCTCTTCACGCTTGTTATGATGAGCTAAAAAATCTATAGGGTTCCATTTAACAAATCGAAATTGGGTCAATATCTCTGCAATAAAAAAATCAATAGAATAATATTATGCATGACCATATGTGCCCCTTGCATATAGTAGTTTTAGTGAAAACCGCATCTCAGTATCTGCAACGGTTCAGGAGAAAATTGAAGGGAACATCTTACGTGGCCACACGGTATAGGTATCTCCAAAATCGGAAAGAGTTTTCTTTAATACAATACTAGTAATTCCCGTGAGAATAATGTGCTCGGAGTTCAATGTATATGTTCACATTGTTCAATTGTTTTTTCGTATTAACAAGACACACATGGTCAAAATTACCTGTACCGACTTGAAATTACCAGTTGTGATAATCGCAAAAAACTACGACACCAAATATTTTAAAATTCCACTCGCTAGATTAGGAGTTGCACAATGTTTGCAATTGCTCATATATAAGACGTCTATGAAATACGCGCAAAAACATTTCACAAGGGACAAACATCCATCGCTCTAAAGAGCCTAACAGTGCTTGAAAACTTCAACGCCGTAGGAAATTAGACTCATATTTGTTGCCGGTTTCGCGACAAAGAAATGTATGTATTTTCTTTTGCTGTTGTCAGTACTACCGGTCTCGGGCCCTGGTCGTGGTCATTTCTATAAGTTCACGAAGTTGGAGCTTGATCGGGCCGACATCAGTCTGAAAGTTTGCAACAACTACTCTACGATATTGGCGATAAGAGCGGAGGTCCCGCATTGGCCCGGCATATCACGCAGCAATTACCGTCAATCACACCGCTGAATATTATAGTTTCTGGTTGCATCAGTGCACGGTACAGCGGTAAATAAGTAGTGTGTACATTATTTTTTTGAGGAAAATTGTTTTTCACATGATGATTACGAATTTACACAAACATTTTATAAATTCTTAATCGTCATCAGATAGTGCACACCGTGCTGTATTTTGGCGGGAGTAAATCTGGTCACCTATAAATGATGCTCCCAACCAATGACGATTGTTGTAGCAGGCAGCCGCTGCGACATGCAAGCAGGCAGGGATATATGCAAGGGGACATATTTCTTGAATGCAGTCAAGGACACTTTTCTATTTGTCCTTGCACATCACATTTTGCAGCTTACAAAGCTATGTTCGTGCATTATGTACGTGAGATCGATTTATTTTTCCGCCTTATTTATTTATTTTTTTTTGATATACCCTATTACTTTATCTCTCACCACTCATTTTGCAACGCATTGGCTACAATGTACTTAACAGTCGCATACCGATGAGAGTGTCAATGATGGAACCAAGCGTAGTTTTGTTCCTCTGTCTTTGTTTATACTGCGGTTATTACAAAGCTGCCTCTCAATTCCACTCAAGGCCCGTCACCACGGTGGCATTTAGGCACGATTTTTCACGTCTTTCTCAGTCATGCCGCTAGGTGTTGCATACTCACGACCGGATCAAGCAGTGTTGCAGATGAAGCGACTCCAGCGGCACGGCCAAGAAAGACGCGAAAACCCTCTTTAATTGCCACCGTGGTGACGGGCCTTGACCAGAATTGAGAGACCGCAGTATTGGTAAGGAGTCACTGTTTCATCGTTACGACTTTTATTATTAGAACATTTCCTAACTCTAAGTGATGGTTTTGTCTTTCAACGCCTATCGGATGTGTACACAACAACTTGAAACCCTTGCCATGCGTAATCGCTCCGTGGAACCTCTGGCGTTCTCTTACAGAGAGATTTACCCATAAACACGTCACAATCGTGTTATAGTATCTGTCGATGCAGAGAACAGTTGTGCATTCGGAACAACAGAGTGAATGTTGAGTTATTTCTTCAACAATGCACGTGGCCACCTTTGCCTCCGGGGAAAGGACCGAAAGTAGAGAAAATGTTCATAGGTAATACCACAAGTGCTTTGTAAATAAATTGTCGATAAGCCCTCGACTCGCGAAGCGGAGTGGCATTGGTATGTGACTGTTAAACGCCCTCTCAACTTCTTCCTTGCCCCTATCCACTCAGAAATCGGTTGTAATGTTCTCCCAGGTAGTTCTCCCCTTCATCACTAATGAAGCTCTTAGCACTTAACAGTACTGTAGGTTCATTGTAATATGTGTAAATTATAGTGGTCTGCCACCATACTGTAAGAAGCCTACCAGCAGAAATAATAAAATATCTATCAATCTATCTACTTTAAAGGTTTCTAGAAATTATCTACCTAATTGATGTTGTTTCCAAAGTAATCGCCATACCAAATTCACGGTAGATTTTACACAAAATTGAATATTTTCGTTGTTTACAAATAAGTTGCAAAGAGTACAAATACTTTTTATTTATTTATTTATTTATTTATTTATTTATTTTACGTCAAAAAACAGTTAAAAACTGCGTATGACGTGCAATGGGGAAAAGTGAATTGTGTGCACATTTTCAAAATTCTGTGATCCCTACACTAAGTCATATACTACTTAAATTTTGAATTTTCAAAGGGAGAAAAAAAACTAAAAAAACTCCCATGTAATAAAATCTATTTTCAAGGATAAATAAGCAATAAATTTTGAATTTTGAAAGGGAGAAAAAAAACAAACAAAAAAACTCCCATGTAATAAAATCTATTTTCAAGGATAAATAAGCAATAAATTTTGGCTCTTATTACTTCCTGCCGCGACAACATGGAAATGATAATTTGAATAATTGTATTTCCCACTGAATTCTAGAAGACGTGCACAGAATATGAAGTTACATTTATTACTTTACTTTTGGAAATGAATGAAAAATATAAGCATTCTTCCTAATTTCCTGCGGATTACGAATCGGATACTGGCAAGATATTTGTTGCCATTTTCGAACAGGAACATTGTTTATCACATACATCGACAGTATTGTTGCTCTAAAACAGAAAAATAAGTGCGATAATACAATATTACAACTATGTACATCTTCGCAATATTGACTGTGTATAAACGGAAATAATTTTCCATGGTATGCGCGTAATAAAAGAATATTGAATAAAACTATCATATAGAAGTGAATGGGCAGGATACTAACAATGCCACTTGTGTGAGATATGAGTGATTATGAATATCATAAAATGCATACATCTGGGTAAAAGAGACTGAGAAATTAAAATTAATACTTAGAACGATTCTCTAAAAACTCTGCTTCAATCGAGCCCATAAATCATTGTTTTCTATTCAAACTCTCCGGATAACCATCTTAAACCTTCTTAAAACCTGAAGATTCTTGTGCATTCCTCTGAAAAATATTTAATACAACTTAAAACATTTTTGTTCACTCGTGTTTAATCATAGAAAAGGCAGTTCTACAATTTAAGAAATGCATTTGGGAATGTCTTTGATTTCATTTCTAATTTACGAAATAGCTATACTATCGCAGTTTTTGCACAAACTCACTCATTAATAACATTATGAAATATTTCGTTTATGAGATGAATACTGCGTTAGGCTTCGCAGCACAATGTGGATCACAAAACAGGGACGTGAAACACAACAAAGGGCGCGGATGACATGATTCCGCATACGGGCGATGGAACAAGGAGGGTGCGACACAGAACATTAAACAGGACATTACGGAACAAAAACACGAAATACGGGAGATACTCAACTGAAATTTTTATACAAAATATTTTGAAATATTACACAATATCAATACAAAAACTGATTTTATAAAGTTAAGAGACAGAAGTGAGTACTAAATTCAAAATAGTATATACTTCATTATAATGACATTGATGTTTGAGCATGACTAATGTAATTTATGTTTGATGCTACTGAATAACTGTAACGTGTATCCTACATATAGTAATCGGGTAACCTGCGTGTATCCGTGTGTCGTCGGTCCGTCCGTTGGAGCTCTTCCGGTTCACTAATCGGGGTGAAGTGACATTCCAGGCGACTCGGTCTACTGGTTGGAAAATGGCAATTTTTTCCGGAAACATTTCAGGGCATTCTAAGGGAAATTTTAGAAAAACGTGTTTCTTTTGGGAAGAGTTCAGGTCCTAAAACACGTTTGAAGGGTTTTAATAGGCCAACAGAGACGAAGCTCTGTGAATTACAATACTGCCTTTACGGCCAAATGTAAATGGTTACAACTTGATTCATCAGATCGACGGTAATTAAACTTATTTTCGTAACTACACACCCTAAGGAAAGTATTTCAATCGATAATTGATCAAGTAACTTTTTTATGCCCGAAGATGGACGAGTAAGATAACCGTATTATGTTTAAAATTTCATTTTATTATGAACTTTCTCACCACAAATAGACATTTTTTCTGAAACGGCCAGCCGAAGCCGCCACATTAAAGTAGTTGTAAAGTATTTATGGATTTTTGATTCTAATCTCCAGGTATTTCCTCCTGCGGAGCATTGCCCCAAGCTCCCAACTGGTCTTCCGACATGTGTGGTAGTATAGAGCATGTAAGTGTGTGTGTGTGTATGTGTGTGTATGTGTGTGTATGTGTGTAAATAAGTAAGTAAGTAAGTAAGGGAGAGAATAGGACAAGGAAGATGAATGAAAGATTGTGCGCGGTCCGTTATCCGTTTGTTAAGGTACTGCTTTGTAATTCGCGTGGTGTTAATAAGAGAAACCATGGAAAAGTACCGATCGAAGTAGCCGATCGTTAGCATTCTCCCCCAGTCAGCGGCTGAATTTGCTATTCACTATTCAGCTGGTGTCGAAAATCCGCAAACGTCAGGGCTCGAACCCTAGTACCTCCAGAGTCGCAGCAGAGAGCGACAATACTGGCTCTAGCTAATCTCAGCCGATAGGGACGTATCAAATAATGAATATTAATATAAAATAATGTTTACATTTATCAAAAAGTGTCTCGTGTTAAAATTTAAAAAGTTGAATCACAATACATACTATGAAACATTTTTTCTTCTCCTTCTTCTTTATCTTTTTCTTCTTCCTCTTCCTCTTATTATTCCTTTTTCTTTACAAGGACTGGGAGCCAAAAGTCCGTTCCGAGACACAAAACTTTTCTGACCACCACATTCTAGGCCTACACATATCTCTGTAACCTCAAGGTCTATATAAAAAAGCTAATTTGAACATATTTAGCTTGTTTAGATGGTGAAACTATTTCTTTTGGCCAGTATTTTTAATGTCATGTATTACACCACCCATATTTCTCCTTGTCCTTATGTCTTCTTATGGAACCTCAAATTTAGACTCAAGAGAGCGTTTAAGAAATGCATTTTAGAAGCTTCCAATTTTCTTTCGTCCTTTATTCTGTGATTTTTTTGTTTTCCTAAGTTATGTTAGCATTCCTAATGTTCTATTACAGCCATCTACTGGCGTCAAACGTTTCGAGTAATCCTCCTTTAACCTAGCCAGTCATCGTCAGTCATAGTCAGTCATTTATCCCTTTGGCCAGGGGTCGGCGGCGTTAGATTCCGGGGTTCCCTGACGGTCACCCAATCAGCAAATCGCGATGTCTCCAATGGCTTAACCTTCGTGACTCCATGGAGCGTAGTTAAGGAATTCGACTAGTGACGCCGGCAAATGTTCATGTTTCACTTGGAAAGCAGACGGAGGGCTGAAATATCACATCGTGTAATCTCTTTATCGTGCTATTCAACATATATTTAAAATGTCTTTATAAAACCTATTGACTTACTGTATTTACTCTTATTTCTCTTGCATTACGGGGTTGATATCTTTATGTATTTTGCAGCCAAGTGAAGCTAGATGCTCGTTCTATAATTTCGTTGTTGATAACAATTTTTATTCTTCTAAAATATTTAACATTGGTATTCCGTAGCCTTAGTTTTTATCCTTAAATTATAACTTTGTAGCACTCGGTTAAGGCATGTTATATTTCTTTGGATATCATTTACTGATGTAGACAAAATAACTTGATCATCTGCAAAGATCGCGTCAGATGCGTGAGTTGTTTTGACTCCACGTCTAAAGTAGTAAATACATTTGGCGCAGTCCAGCAGTCTTTTTTTTTTTTTTTTTTTGAAAAACACAAATTCTCTAGTAGAGGCTACCGACATATAACTTTGTATCCTGGGGTGAGACTGCTATATTTGTGCTTCCAAGGTTGCACTGGTTTTCCTATCAAGGTGTCCTTCCTCTAAGTAGGCTGTCGGCAAAGGCTGCGTATCCTCACCTGACAAATTCCAGATATACAAGTAAATCCCATGAAAAGGCTTGCTTCTTCCACTCTTCGCCCCAGATTCATCACTGCTGTTCAGATCGTTGAAATCTTCACCAGCATCCCTTTGCAAGGGACCTCGGTAAACCCCGACATTCGCAGGCTCTCTACACCATGACGAAGGTCTTTTTCTCCGGAATTGTCGTTCAGGTCCTCACATGCCCCGCGAGGGAGACCCTACCGCCGACAGAGCTCTGTCTCACGGGGACAAGCTCCACCACCAATTACAAGGTCATATACTCCCTAGGTGGGTATGAACTATGAAACACCGAATTTTTTAATCAACAGCTTCACTGTCCAAGAAATTTTGTGTGATACAAATTAATGATTTCTATCAATTTTAAGCATCACCTATGTTTTCCATGTAGTAATATTGATATGTGATATAAAATCAAACTTACTTTGTTGGATTAAAATATCTGCCAAAGTTTGACTGAAATAAACTATCGAAATGAATTTCTGAGAATCCACAATTATTTTTATATGTGGACAGAGAACGTGTTAAGATACTTTTATTTAACTCAGGAAATATTTATTCCCGTATTCGAAATATTCATTTCAGTGCAGGGTGTGTCACGAGGTGTTACGAGCGGGTTAGAAAAGGCATAATTTTGCGAACTATTTTTACGTTCTCCATACCAAATACTTACGTACTGAACAGAAAGTATTGTAATGTGATGCAAAACTACGTGAATTTTCGACACAAAAACTTGTATTGTGGGGCCTTGGTATAAAAAAGATATAAATATTGTTTCTACGTGTAGAACATTTCTTTCTTTAACACTTTGTGTAGTCAAACTCTACGTTTTGTGTGTCCTTGATAGCGAAAAATTGATTGACGTCAATATATCTGTCCGTCCACCCGTCTGTCTGTGGTCAACGCAAGCGTTTAGTCGTACAATCGACTTTGTCCAAAATTGATACTTCCCAATCAAACTGGCCGAACCCAGGGACCTGCTAAATTCAAACGGATAATTTTATTTTAGGGGGCACTTTCAATTCAATAATGCCATATTTTACTTGGCAAGTCTCAGGCCATCAGGCTTGCTCTTGCTTCTGACCACGCAAATTTTGCTACAATCTTTTCACCTTCTAGCGGAGATAGAAGGTATCACTCGGGCGACGAACGAGGCGATTTAAATTAGCTCAGAGGATTCTTTTAGGCCTGAGAACATGCGGTAAATCTACAACATGGGAGAGCCGACTTTACTTTCCCGTCGACCGGAAGCGGTGGCACAGTGAATGTCACTGTAGTGCCTCTGACTGGGAAGTCCTAGGTTCGAGTCCCGGCGGCAGCAGTATTTTCGGCACTAGCTTTTCAGCTAGGTGGCATTCAGTCACTGTCTGGAGGAGAATTCTAGCGGCCGGCTGCTCTGATCGGTAGTTTTCCGTGGTTTCTCCTATCAACACCAGGCGAATGCCGGAGCAGTAACCTAACAAACGGGCCAAGGACCGCGCGCGATCTTTCCTTCCTTTTCCTTGCCCTATCCTCACTCCTATCACACACCACTACACTATATACATTACACTACCACGTGCCGGGAGACCGGTCGGGGAATTAAAACTTGTCCCGGCTGGGGCGTTGCATCGCTGGTGGGAGATACCAGGATTAGGAAAACCCCGCTAGTCGACGGTAGGTCGGCCCCGGATCTCGCCATCCAGTGAGGGAAGATCACCGCCACCTCACGAGGGAAAAATGCACTACCCTTACGGGACTAATGACCTCGGTACTTGACGCGCCCGGAATCACTAACCATCAATCAATCAACTTCCCTATCGACGGAAGGCGTTTGAAGGATTTTTTGGGCCCTTAAAAAAATCCTTCGTTCGGGTTGAACCCGCAAACTCTAAATAACTCCGCAGTCACACTTTTCATGGAGCCTTAACAACATTTTAAACACGTAGTAAACACATGCAGTTGTAAAAACAAATTTGTTACAAAAATTTTATAACAACGAATTTGCTACAACTACAGTATTGAAGATAGTGATTTTTCATTATTGAAATCTGTTGCTCAATTATCTATAAATAAGGTTATATACTATAATTTTTCGCAAATAAGTAGTTTTTACGTAATTTTGCGTGAAAAATAGGCAATTTTTAAACAAGTATTTTTTCAAAAAAGGTTCAAAATTTTCCAATTTTTTTCCTTGTGTGTCAAAGTTCGGTAAAAAATTGGCGCTGGTTGCATTATCAGCAAACTGCATTTTCGAAATTTTTAAGCAACAAATTTACATTACAAAATTCTATTAGTGATGATTTATTTTCTTGATAATAATAATAATAATAATAATAATAATAATAATAATAATAATAATAATAATAATAATAATAATAATAATAATGACCATTTTGTGAGTGGGCTGGTTGATGGTCCCCATGGCCCCTCTCTGGGGAGGCGGTCGGAGGAATGCGTTGCGGGTTCCGCTGCGGCCAGGGGTGGGGAAGGAGAAAGGGGGAAGGGGGAGGGGGGAGCTTCGTGCCGCAGTTGGCGCCGGCCGCCCGCACCATTGCCCACTGCACGCGCGCGCCACACGGATGCCCACTTTCACTCCTATTTAATCCACTAATGGCATGCGCCACTTTGGACGTGCGCCAGCAAAGGATTCGCGCGGTGATTCTCCTTCAGCCCCTCAACACAGTTTGAAGCTCCGAAAAGAGAGTGGATGCATTTGTGTTTGTGATTGTGTGAGTGAAAAAACGTAAGCAACGTTAGATCTCTGTCTCGGAGCTGCGAAACTTTCCATTAAACAGCTCTGCGGACACAACTACAAACGGTTAAATCCCCTTTCTGTAAGTTACAATATGTAGACTCTTTACGATTAAGTTTTCCTCGTGTGAGCTCTTAAATTGCTGTCAGTAAATGTCTTGAAATGAGTAAACGGAGACATTTAAATATTTTTCAGGGCAGAGAAAACTTGATCAAATCAATTAAGAGATACATCATTAACAAACAAGAGCAAGAATTAAAGCCTACAATTCGAATGGTGCAGTGATACATCACTAAGTTTACAAAACATACTCTTCTGCTAGAAATAAATTGCTTGTTTAAGAAACGCCACGAGTCATGAGAAATTAATTTTACAAAAATCACAAAAATATATTTCTAAAACAAACCAGCTCACTAATCAGGGTCGGATTTACCTATAAGCAAATTAAACAATTGCTTAGAGCTCCCCATCCATGGGAGATCCCGCTATCGGAAAATCATAAAATATTCGAAAAAGTCATATAATATGTGTGTGTCTGTAAAATAAATGTTAATCAATTCTTTAATCAACTGTATTAGAAAGTTCAGATCATTGTATTGTTTAATAAATCTGGAGATTTGATTTCAGAGGGATGGAAACACGAATTTGTGTTTGGGTTCTCGCAGTACCTAAATCCGTCTCTGTAATATAGACCCGCTTTATTCTTAGACTTACGTTGTTTCTGTAACTAAAAATAATTAAGAATATTTTCTTTTAAAGAACTCTAATGCCAATAAGCGTATAAAATTGCTTAAATGTTTTTAAGTGTCAAAAGCTCTACCTAACTTGGAAATAATGCTATCTGAAATACACAGGAATGACGTACAGGAAGTGAGTGGATACTTGCATTTAAATGAGAAATATAAGATTAATTGATTTTAAATGTGTATTTTCGGATTTTTGCGCGAAATGAACCAGTGCGCGATGCGTTAAAATTTGCAACATGTGTGAACCTAGAAGCGTTCAATGACAGCTCAAATTGTGGCGAGGATATCTTTTTAGAGAAATTGTAGGCTTAAATGCTACTTGACGTTTCTTTGACATGTCTTGGGATTTTAAATGGCCATATCGACATAGATTTATGCTAGTTCAGTGTAAAATGACACATTTACTCTTGAAATTCACAAGCGCAAGTGCACACAAGTGATATTTCTCTTGTTGTGTTCAAATACAGGTTCTTCGATGAAGTGTAGACGGCATAGTTCTAATACTAACTTTAGGTCGTCCTTCCTGGCGATTGGCTTCAAAATTACTTATAAATAAATAGGTACGACTCTCATTTTCGCTTCAGCTTCGGGCCAGAGCAGTCACTCCGTTATCAGCAGCTACTATTGTTCCGTTCCAAGCAAGGCCAGACCAGTCTCGGCCGGACTTCAGTATTTATCTAGTGTTTTGTCCGTCCAGTGAAGTACAAATCGTATCTAAACTATTCAAAGTGCTACAAAATCTGCGCGTCGAAGTTACTTTAAACTAGTGAGTGCAGTGCGTCCATCAACCACTCGTCACTCTCATTCATGAGCAACGAAAAAATTGCCACCACATGGGAATTAATCAGTGCGGCACTAACCACATTGAACGGTGACACACCACCATCGCCAGCCATCAATATGGAAGCTTACATAGCAGATCAATCCAGCAATTTCCAAATGGGTTCGAATTGCATGCCCCCCACAACGTCACCGATGGACACTAGCCTCCCGGCTTCATCGTTAGGCGTCCCACCAACCTTTAACCAAGCGGACGCAGGGGCCTCTTTCCGGTAAAAGATCGATAGAGACCTGCGATGAAGGTGATAGCAAACGCGCGGCAACGCAAGGTAACACCCATCATAATAGTAATGCAGATCTACAGAAACAGTATAACGTAATAGTTTCCAGTAGATTTAGCTTTCTCAACCAACAATTGCCTGAGGAATCACCCGAACCAAAGAAAATTCCACCAATTTTTGTTACCGCTACAAGCAGTCACGCGAAACTTATATGTGAAATTAAAAATAAAATCTAATAACTTCACAACAGAATTCTTGACCAACAAAATAAAATTCTATTCTTTTCCACACAAGAGTTCCGTAGTGCTGAAAACATTTTATTGAAACTAACAATTTCGTGCCTTAAGTGATCCCACATGTAACATTTTTTTAATAGTGATAAAAAATATATACCCATCAATCCCCGAAGAAGAAATATTAACAGACATAAAATCCCAGTTTCAGTCAGTCATCAAAGTAACTAGATTAATGAAAAACAAAATATCAATTCCAGTGGTAGCAGAAGAGTTGGTAAGGACAAAATTGAATCAGTCCTCCAAATCAATAACGTGTGAAACTTTAACAATAGTTAAACCAGAAAAAAGTAATAAATCAAAAGATCCAATTCAGTGCTTGAGATGCTTCGATATCGGTCATATCCGTAACCACTCTAATTACAAAATTTCGTGCGCATTTTGTACCAAAGAACACTTCACTGCGCAATGCCACACCAATAATAATAATAATAATAATAATAATAATAATAATAATAATAATAATAATAATAATCTAAAATGTAAACTAATGGAGTGCATAGGGGAGACCTTCGATCTCATGAATGCTCATGCTATCATAAATTAATTGAAAATAGGCAAAATATTTTGTCTCAGAGAATCATAGAAAATCCTGTACCAACGCCATCACCTTCATTTAATCTCACAAACTTCCCTTCACTCCCACAAGTAACAGAAATCTGAAATTTCACTCAAATAAACTACGCCCAAACACAGTCACCCCATCCTAACACTACTACAAACCAAACATTTAATCCAACCAACAACAATCACTCTGCGAACAAAAATAACACCTGCACACCAACTCTACAGAATATAATTCACTCAATCACTCAAGTATCATATCCTCAATAATTCCAACAATAATACAAAGCATTCAGAACTCAATAACCTCGTACTTAAGCAACAATTATGGCGAACCACCCCCTTAAAAACTTATCATTTTCAATTGGAACTCAAACAGTATCTCAAACAAAAAACTGAACTAATTCATTTCATCCAACAAAAATCAGTTGATACAGTTTGTATAAGAGAAACTCACCTCAATAGTTTAATGAACTTTTCAATCCCAAGATTCAAAATTTATAGATCTGACAGAGAAAATGATTAAGGACGAGAAATTCTAATCCTAATCAAACAAAACGTTCCACACTATCAGTTTATCCCACCACCCTCCCATGGCCTCGAAACAATAGCAATTAAAATTCTATTAAATAACAACATTGATCTCAACATAATAACAGCATACAAACCTCCCAAAATTTAATTAAACCGTAACAATTTATCTACATTGTTGCAATTACCCACCCCAACAATCATCATAAGAGATCTCAATGCTAAGCACTTCTCATGCGGATGCCGAGTCACCAACCCGGCAGGCAACGTCTTACGTACCTTAAAACATCAAATACCCTTCTTTATTATTGCCTTCCTAGGTCCCACATACTATCCCTTCGAATCCCAGAAAAATCCGGACATCCTCGACATAGCACTCACAAATTTCAGATCCCAATTAAAGTCGCTTACGTACCATGGAATGGATTCTGATCACATCCCAGTCATTATATCTACTCGTCTCCCCGTTGCCCCTCCAACTCCCCCCTCTTCTATATCCGTAAACACACTTAATATAGATTGGAAAACATTTAACAGAAATATCAACCTCTCAATCCCCTCATTTAAAACATATGTATCTCAAACAGACTGACTACACAATATCAATATTCAATAACACAATAATTATTGAAATAAACAAATTGCCAAAAAGCAAAATTTTAGACCCTTATACTAAACTAAGCAAACCTCTACCTCCTAAAATAATCCGACTAATTAAATTAAAAAATTGGACCAGAAGACTCTGGAACTCGTTAAGAATACTATCTATCAAAAATAATACAATCATTTAAATAACACTTGCAAACACGTCTTATAAACTTACAGACAGCGCCAATACTCAACCCTATTTCAATCTCTAAACATAAAAATGGCAATTAACAAAAAAAAATAGAAAAAACTAATCCTTGCCAGATTAAACCAGTATCTCAAAACAATGAACATATTCCCAAACTTCAATTCGGTTTCATTGCTCACCACTCAACTGCTCACCAACTACTTAGATTAACAGAAAACATCCACTCTAGCTTTGACAGAATCTAGAACCCCGGTCTAATCTACAAACTAATGAAAGCTGAATCTTCAACCTACATTATTTACATTATCAAAAGTTTCCTAACAGATCGTACATTCTCAGCAATAGTCAACGATCACCACTCCACCCTACACATGATCAAAGCAGGCGTTCCACAAGGCTCCCCTTTATCTTCAATATTATTCAACATATACACCTCAGACATTTCATCATCAACAACTTCTAATATAGCTCAATTCGCAGACGATACAGCCCTATTCGCCTCAGGATACTCACTAAATAACCTCCGGTCACAAATTCAAAGCCACTTAAAGCCATTGAAACCTGGGCAAACATCTGGAAAATTCAACTCAATCCCGACAAAATAATAGCAAACATTTTCTCACTCAGAAAGTTTACCTCCCCCACTCCGCTAGTAATAAACAACTCCCCCATCACCTGGACCCCACCATCACAACCTATAAAATACTTAGGACTTCACCTGGACACAAAATTAACCTGGAAAACCCATATAGATATCAAAATTAAACCAGCAAGAAATACATTATTCCAACTCCGACCACTAATCAACGAACACAAATCCCTGTCATACACAAACTATACAACAATATACAAAACTATAGTAAGGTCACTATTGCTTTATTCATGCCCTATTGGACAAACGCAACCCCACAAATGTCAATAATATTCAAGTAATTCAAAATAAATTTTTAAGATTAATCACAAATGCCCCCTGGTTCATAAGTAATAAACAACTTCATTCAGAATTATACATCAATGCAATAATAAACCGAATAATACATATATCAAACAACTACCAAAACATAACAGACATACCAGTAGCATCCCATTACAAACTACCGAAGACTACAACCCACACACGGATAAAAAATATATTTCCGTTTGTAGCATCCCTCAAAATTTTAGCCAATCATGATTCATAATCCCGAGGTTCTCCCCTAGAGTATCCTCTTCAATGTATAGATTAAGTTAGCTTAGATATTTTAACTAGCACTAGACTGAAAGACATCTGTAAAGTGAATATACTAAACAATGTAATCCATCTAAAATACATAAATGTGCTAAAAAGGCGCGATTCTGCAAGTCTGGCGTATGAGACCAAATAAATTAATTGGGTGTGTCAATGAGTTGTGAGCAAGCACAGGGTGTAGGTGGAACACAGTTATAAAATATATTAAGATCTTTTTTAAGAACACGTTATTTACTCCGATTCATTTAGAACTAGTAGTGCTAAAACAGTACGTACTTTCTCGCCCGTATTTCCACTCAAAATTACGCGAGAAGTACTCAAATTTTCAAAAAATTATGCACCTTATTTCAAAATACATCTTTAAAGAACAGATTTTATTAAGGAAAAAATATGTATCTTCATAATTGTAGTTATAGGAAGAAGCCAACAACATTTTGAATTTTTGCAATTTTCGAAAAATCAGAGTTTTCGACGAACATACGACCTTCACCATTCTCTTCAACGGCCTTCACACTATCCAACAACAAAATTTAATTAAAAATGATGGATCTATTTTTTTTCGAAAATTTGGAAAATGTCCCAGGGGCTTTATGTAAAGTACCCCGCAAAATTAAAATATCGGTTTTAAATTCAAGGAGCCACGACATCAACCGGATCGATTGGGAAATATCAATTTTGGAGAAAATCGGCTGAACGGTTTAGCCGCGATCGTTGTTCACAGACGAACGGTCAGACGTTTTGTCGTCATTCGACTTTTCGGTATCAAGGGCACACAAAACATGGATACACCATGTGTTAGAGAATTTTTTAGCAACTGGATTTTTTTCAGCAACTGGAAAATTAAGCAACTGGATATATCTAGTTTTCCGTTAGGGCCCTGTAATAAGAGTTTTTCTGCCAAAAATTCACCGTTTTTACGCGCAACATTACATTACTTTCTCTCTACTGAGTAAGCGGTAGCGAGAAATTAAGAATAGTCGTGCTCACCATGGGAAATTAAAATAATTTGAAATTCTGATAATACTAATTCAAAAGGATCGGTGTAAAGATTGGAAAAGCTGCATAATATTTTCTAAATTCTATTATAGTGTTATAAAAACACAAATAATGTTATAATAAAAGTATTTTATACGCTGTAAGTTCTATAAACAAAAAGTAGTAAGATTATATAAATATATCAAAAGGCGTTTTTTGAATTCAATAAGTTTACTTGATGTTGAAATGAACAATTTCAAGCACTTAATATTATTATAGTATCTGTTAACTAATCGTACTGTGAACGAGCCTTATTTCCAATATAAAACTTCCCTGCTACCTTCTTCGACCCAAATGTATGGCTGCGACCTTGATTTGACCGGCCTTCATCTAACGATGAGCAATAAACCTTATCTGTCTTCATTTCCTGATCTAATGCTGGGTCTGGGCCTTCCATTTCGAAGCTTGGAAGCCGCCGTTGCATGAGGCCAAGTTCATGTCGGTCACGAGTACTACGCGAACTGCACACACTATCCCCGCCGTCATTTAATCACAACAGTTTACAATAATATTATGGTAAAGATTGTGATAGAATCTAATTGACATTGCTATTACATAATCCATGACCATAAGAAAATTAATTATAAAAATTTTATTTCTAGTAGATTAATTTTGTATTTTTATGGGTTGAAATTCAGTTATTTTTATCTTGAAGAATTGTTTTCTTATTTCATTACTTATTTTCTTTTGTCTTATCATTTATTTCTTATACCTAATGCGTCTAATTATTCGCTTTCATACACGTACGCCTATTGTGTACTGTCTTCTTGGCAACTGTTCACTGTTGGAGTAATGATGACGTCTGTAATTAATTGTTATTAATTGAACATACGAAATAAAGAATAAAAGATCCAAACGTCCATGTTCATCGCTTATTTGTAACATCAATCAAAATTTGACGTTTTATATTCGAACTTCATTATTCAGAAGCGTTTTCTGAAAACCTCTTCTTTTTATAATATGTTGCTGAAACAGCATGTGAATAACGTGTTCCTTTGTTGTTGCTTTTCTTACAGAATGATCATATTTGTAACAAGTATTATACTTCATCTTCTGGATCAATGATATTCATCTCGTTTAGGTTTTTCGTTCCCTTCATCCATTGAACAAGAGATGAGATACCCCTTGCTTTGCTTCTGAACAAACGTATTCACTATGCGCACGTTATGTAGAGTTTTTTTTGCTAGTTGCGGGAGGTGTATGACGAGGTAGTGTTATTTTGACAGCAAAACCATAAAAATATGAAGTTTGTTTGTAGATGCAAATACAGTTTCTTTCGATCACGACCAATAATTTCTTCTGACTTGTGAGAATGCTGATGAAGTGTTGTTGACATTATTAGAGGAAAAAATAATTGAAGTCATCTTTGTCAACTTAGAATCATTAAAAGAGTCGACTTTCGACGACTTTGCCGACTTTCTGAATAAATATGGGTTGACAAAGATGACTTCATTAATTTCATTGAAGAATTTCTAGTTTCAAATGTTGCCAACCATGATTGTTGGTACATTTATTCATAATCCAGCATCGTATAGTAGAAGGGTAGAGCAGGGATTTTGGAGATAAAGAATACGCGCGCAGATTTTATTTCTCCTTCATACGTCACATATAAGTTTTACTATTGCGGCCGATAAATAAAATTGTTTTCTATGGTATCCATATTTGCCTAGCAAATAGCATACATATACCAATATATGTTTTAAAGTTTTCTATACCTTGTTTATATCATTATGTTAATTTTTTGTGTCGACAGTACAAGTAGCCATCTTGACTAATAAAAAGGGATATTTGGAGTTTACAACAAACTTGTCCTACAAAAGTTGTGGCTACATAGCTATGCGTGATATATCCATTGATATTCGCAACCAAGTATACCGCTGGATGTATTCAACTGAATGTAATATTCAGGAAATTGAAAAAAAACATTATACACGTATTTTATGATTGTTTTTTAATTCCCGTATTAGTTTTCAAATTATACAATAGGTGACTACAAAAAGGTCTCGTGAAGCATTAGACGCGCCGAGATTACGAGGGTGTTGCAAATATCGGGATCGGGTTAATACGCTCATAAATGGCCGGGTTACAAGGTGATTATTTTGCTATTGTATTGCAAATTGACTATAATATCTTTCACGAGTACGATTATAACACGAGAACGATGCAAGAAGTCGAGATGTAAGACGGCGTTGCGTTCAGAGGCGACAGCGCACTAGCAAAGAGCGCAGCTCGAGTAAGCGAGAAGCAGCAAGAAGGAGCTTATCTATAGGTGTGAAGGCTAAGAAATTTAAATCGTGTTCTAAAGAATTTTGGAAGAAGGGGCATAATCATATGAAATATCATTTGCTTGTTTTTAAACAAGGTATATCGGTCTGATCATAACTAAGTATTTTCGTAGAAGTTTATTTGCACATTTTATAACTACATTAATTACTTTACAAATGTTACAGTGAATAACTGTGAATTACAGTGATGAACCTTTTTTTATAAATAAATTTCGCGTTCAATAAAATGATCTTTGGGACCATTGGAAGCTTCTGAAACGTCATTATGCAACGTTTACTCCATCACAATTTCGTTTTCTAAATGCACCTTTGCAACGTTCACTTCCTATCAAAAGGATTGTGTATATTTTCCGTGTAGCCGGGGGCAGGGGAAGAGGTGGGGGAGGGGGAGGGGAGGGCGGGGTGTTGGGGGCTGGGGTGGCGACGGCCTGCAGGTCGCCGGCGACATGTGGCAAGGCCCCGGCGCCCTGCGGCCGCCACGCGCTCGCATATCCCTCTGCGCACGGGCGCTGCCGCCCTCGCCCCCAACACTCCAATCACATTTATTTATTTATTTATTTATTTATTTATTTATTTATTTATTTATTTATTTATTTATTTATTTATTTATTTATTTATTTATTTATTTATTTATTTATTTATTTATTTATTTATTTATTTATTTATTTATTTATTTATTTATTTATTTATTTATTTATTTATTTATTTATTTATTTATTTATTTATTTATTTATTTATTTATTTATTTATTTATTTATTTATTTATTTGTGTTGTGCTTTATTTATTTATTTATTTATTTATTTATTTATTTATTTATTTATTTATTTATTTATTTATTTATTTATTTATTTATTTATTTATTTATTTATTTATTTATTTATTTATTTATTTATTTATTTATTTATTTATTTATTTATTTATTTATTTATTTATTTATTTGTTATTTTGCGAAAAAAGTTGCTTTTGACATTTGGGAATGAATTTCATAATCATACGATCCCCAGACCCCAAGGTTCAAATGATCACTACCCACCCTCCTACTCCCCTCCCACCTACCATCCTTCAATTGTATAGTTGGATCCTAAATTGTTGTCATACTAAATATAATTCGTACTGAGAAACACAATTTTAACGATTTCAATCTATTGATTTTCAAAGAAGACATCAGAGCCATTCCACGTCAAATCACAAAAAACAACAATATTTGACCCTCATGTTTTTAATTATTTTCTATTTGTTATATGGATCAAATATGTTAACATGTGTATTTTTATTTTTTTCTAAGTTAATAATTTATGGAAATATTGCAAGTTAAATTTTACTAAAAATGACGCATAACTAACTTTAAATTCTCACATACTTGAATACTCTAATTATAGAAACTCCGTGCAAATTTCATTAGATTTTGCAAAATATTTCTTTTCCTGAAATTTTAATTTTATAAAAATGAAAGAAATTGAAAATTGAATATTTTCGTTAACTTGATGAGTCAACATTGTTTTAAAAATATTTATAAACCCATTAAGGTCTTGTTGACAACTCCAGAAAACTTCAAAGTGAGACCTCAGTAATTTTAGAAAATATGAATTTTTTACAAACCAGTGTGTAGTACGTTGCTGCAACAGACGTACTTCTTGCGTTACTGGCCGTCAGTTTCTTTGGATGAAGCAGTAATTTAAATACTTCTTGAGGTGGTGCAACTTCGCGATTATATTTTCTTATTTAATGATATTGTTTTGACTCAGGTTTTGACTTACATTTTGAAATTTTCTTGTCCCTCACAACTCACTTCAAATACACTCGCTTACCATCTGAAGCGACAGAAAGCAGTTTCACTGTAGCTTCAGTTTGTGTCAAAGAAGTGAAAGAATGTAGTTTTAAAGTTCCAGTTATTGGCTTGAAATTTTCATACCTAGATTTTAAACATTTACTGCAATGACAGTGTGTATACAAAGAACAAGAAATAAACGAAATATTAGAATTACTTCTTTTTGCCCAATGAAATATTTTTTCCGCGTTGTAATTGGATCTTGACCTGGCTGTAGACTGGCTCGAGTGGCAAGTCTCGTAACAGTTCCCCCAGTGCCATCGCATGGTCTTTTACTATGTGACAGACTCCAAAATCTTCTTCTTCGAGCAAATATTTTTATTTTTTTAAAATTTTGGTATGGTGTACTTAATCATGGGAGAAGTAAATAATTTTTGGACATTAATCACAAATTCGCAAATCTAATGACTCCTCTAAATCAAACTTCACTAGTAAATCGCTGTTTACGCATCTTAAAGATTTTCTCTTCTTAAAATCGTGTTCATAAAGATTAAATGGATTGAAACATCTATTGTATTTTGCACGGTGACCATGTTTCACAGTGTACACACGATTCAAAGTACAAATTCTAACACTCTTCATTTTACAAGATGTGAATTGTGACTGATGTTCAGAAACTTTTACTCACGTCCCTTGGAAAGTGGTCGTTTGTATTTTACGAGCAAGGTCAGGTAGGCGCCGGGTTTCTTTAGTAGTATAATATGCCAGAGCGGTTAGAAATAATGCGAGAAAGTATGTGCTGTTGTAGCAGCACTAGTTTCATTTGTATCTCTGCTATTTTGATTGATACAGTAAACGTAACGAAGATTTGAAAGGAACGACAGTAGTTAATACTTGAAAGGAGGAAATCATATTTAACAAATTAAATTAAAATTGAAAATATAATGTTTGAAGTATTGTTATTCTTGTATGCTGTTCAATGTGGTACTTTTTTTCAATTTATACCTATTAAAAAACGTGAAATTCTACTAAGAAGCAAGTTAGTTTAGCGTGTTAAAATCCTTACGGGCATGAGAAATTCGGTAGTGCGAACGGTCCAACTCTTACAAAAATAACTGAAAAAGGGCATATTTTATTTGTCTAATTCTTATCGGCTCTTCAAAATGTGTGCTGTGAAAGTTCTCCACAGTGTCTCGTAGTGTGTCGAGTTGTTTCGTCTCGTAGTTTGGAGCGTTGTGCAGCGCGAGGTCCATCGCCCGAGCACACATTTGTGCGAGCAAGGGAGGGTGATGCGGGGCGGGGTGGGGCGGGGCGGGGCGGGGCGGGGAGAGCGGAGCGGAGGCTCGCACGTTCGCGTCCGGGTTGGCGACCTCGCGTTGCGCAACGCTGGCGACGGGCCCTCACCTCCGGCGCGCGGCGGGGGCCGTATCGCCACCGATCGCCACCTCCCCGCCCCGCCCCCGCCCCGCCCCCGCCCCGCCCCCGCCCCGTCACCGTCCCCGCCTGAGCCCCTGCTGTCAGTTCCGGTGACGGTGTGGCGGTACGGCGGGGACGGCGACGGCGCGCCGTGTCGTTTCTCCCATACGGCTCCATGGGGTGAGGGGTTATGGCGTGGCGGCGGCGTCGACTGCCAGCAAAAACGTTCTGCAGGGCAGCGTCTGACCATGTTTTCGACTTATTACGCTCCTTTATTATTCTGAATCTCATTCGCAGCCTTTTAGCTTAACGGTAGTCTATGCAGACGATGGGGACCCCATGTTCTCGAGGAACTCATGCAAACTCAACATAAACACGCGCGATGTTTAGACTGTTGGTAAATATGCAACACAATGTATTTTTCTTTAAGAAATTAAGCTTTAATTACGTGCATTGCGCTAATCGACATGTATCGACCCACGTGCTTGCCATTCATGAAAGTATTTCTCTTATTAGGTAACCTCACAATATATTTTGATTTGTACCTCAAAAATATAAAAACGTTATGATTGTCACTAATAATGTTCACACCTGATGATGCGTATAAATATTACGCGAGACGTCATGTTCCAGTATTTTATGGACACTAAAACATTTTTTGAAAATTTGTTAATTGATTGTCAAAAAAGGAAAAAGTATACCCGAGTGTTAAATTATTATTACTTTGATTTGTCTTTGAAGGCTCTAAAATTGTAATTCACTTTCTTTTTACAATGTAGCACATTCTGAAACCTATGGTTTATTGCATAAAAGTCAGTTACTTTCTAAACACAATCCGTTGCCTCTGAAAGAAAAATTGGTAAGGAGAGGAATGGACTTCAAGAACGCTGATATATAATGAGGGACTGCTATTTTGTGAAAAAATGATAGTAAGTATGAGTATTTCTCGAAATAGAAAATGAGTTACTACATTTTCCAAACCGGGTCTAGAATATTTTTTCTACCTCACATCTCTAATAATATTGATGTTGATATCGGCTGAAAATACACGAGTCGTTGGTTTAAATGCTGAATGCAGAAATGTATATTTGTGATTCTTCATAACTACATAGCAACATACATAGCAGATACTTCATAGCAGATCGAAAAAGGAAACACTGCCTTCATGAAAGAAGTCATTTTAGCTTATTCAGCAGCACTGATGTTTTTGGTATTCTGCACGCGAATTTAAATTCATCGATATTTTCAATGGGCAAATGTAAATATTTTCGCGACATAGGAATGTTTTTCGATTGAAGAAAAGAAATCCCGTTTAGAACTACATTTGATTCCGGCCAATGAGAAACTGAAGGAAATAACTATATCGAATCAACTCTTAATAACAATCATTTAACCAGGAGGCCATTATTCATCAGGCTAATGCCCGAAAAATATGCAGGTTGATGAACCAGCAAAAAGTGGTGGAGTGGTGCTCATGTCTCCCGGCCGAAGGACGGCACTTGTGTGAAGAGGAATTTATGGTCGTGCGAGTCACGTCCTGTGTCCCAAATTTCCAGTTCAGCGACCTGCGGCTGCTGGCACAGGGCTCACAGGCAGTTGCGGCGGGAGTCACAGAATGTGAAACAAAGGGTTGCTGGTTCGAGGCAGCCGGGAAATGTGGACATTTTGAAGCTATGGGCGTGATAAGGAAGTAGTCATATCCACCGTTCGTTCATTTCATTATCACCACTTCGTCCACGCAGGAAACGCAATAAACTCACCAGCCCACATCAGGGAAATATCTCCTTTTTCAGCTGACAACAATTCAGGAAACTGTGCAGAAAATATTTTGGAAAATTAAATTAGCTTGTGTTGAGAATAAAAAGGGGACAATACCTCCATTTAGAGGTAATGGTTTGAACACACAGCTTGTTTTCATCTCAAATACAAAACTATTAATTCATCATATTAATAGCAAATGTTTCCCAGCATCAACAATGTTCTTAGATAAATAATTACGTAACTACTTGGATATTTCCGTGTTTTTGTTACTCATAAAGTTACCCCCAGCACTCAATAATAACTCATCAGTGGATAAGATTTATATTTTGATTTAATATTGATTTATGCAATCAAATATCTAAGTATGAAATCATATCGTTTTCTTCTTTCAGCTGTTTGCAGAAGTGTTCATGTTCTATATTAAAGAATTGTAGTTTTTCTGACATTTTTTATAATGCAAATCCTCCTTCCTTCAAAAACACCTGAGGAACAGATACACCGATGAGGTGTATTATTGATGAGATACAATTATGATAGGGAACTGCAACATTTGATGAACAGGGAATTGTGAAGCATTATCCTTGGCACCAGATAGGTATGCACCTCTGCGGTTCTCAAATTGTGACCCTGTTGTTGCTCTGATGTACAATAGCCTCCGCTACCCTCCGATGTTCATGGTACCTGGTCGACACATGGATGGAGGACGTATAGGTCTCATTTTTCCTCCACTTTTGATGCATGCTCACTACACCGGAACAAAAACACGTAAAAAGGCGGGTCGTTTCAGATATTCTGGCACCAAGGTCCCATACATATAAATTAGCCATTTTTTCTATTCGGCCAATTTACACCTGCACACCAGGATGAAGCACATTGTTGGGATAAAATGGAAGTACTTTTAATTATATTCCAGCCATACCCGCCACGTCGCTCTCCGCTCCACCACGCCTCGTAATACATTGCTCCCACCAGTCCCGCACTGCTCGACGATCTTGAGACAATTATTTTTTCAAAAATGGATCCAATTAAACTTATTCCTTTAATATCGTAAATCATTAGTTAAACTGAGTGGTACGAAAATAGCACATCCTTTCTCGCATTATTTGTAACGGGTACGCAATATTATAGTACTCAAAGAACCTCCAAAAGTGTTCCCAACCAACAAAAATGTATGTTTTGCACCGTGATTCCAACACATGCTCTAGAGTTACCACAGCAAGCACTTAACCCCTACTCTACCACCAGCACGAACACGATCTATGTAAACTAACTCAAAAACTATGCGAGTTGAAACATTTTTATTTTTGAGACACTTCACATGAAGACTCGACAACATTTTCAAAAAATTTTGAAATATAGTTCCGATTTTTTAGTAAAATTTGTCCTCAGACAGCGTAAAGAACTCTTAAAAAGTGGCGCAGCTTTCATTTTTGTTGAATATCACTGATTTTGCGAAAATTGAAAATTTCGAAATTTTTAGGCGTCTTCCTGCAAATAAAATATCGATTGATTAGTGATTCCGAGCGCGTTAACTGCTAAGATCATTAGTTCCGTTAGTGTAGAGCAAGTTTTATCAGGGAAGATGACGGGGATTTTCTCCTTATGGCTGGCAAGATCCGGCGTATATATACGTCGGCTTGTTGGGATTTTCCCTCACCAGGTATCTCCCATCAGCGGGGGAGCGGTAACTCAGTGCATCAACTGGTCACTGCAGTGCCACTGACCAGGAGGTCTTAGGTGGGAATCCCGACGAATTTGTAAACGGCGAACATGACGAAAATACAATATTGAACAGATTGACAGATTTATGTCTTAAATGACATCAGTGCTAAAAAAATTGATGTTGAAAAAAGGTCATGTAATATTTTTTTGAAACATTTGTAGGGTTACGTTTAATTTCTTCTTGAAATTAACTCACTTAAAAAAACATTTGCTCATAAACGGCTCTAATTTTTTCTTTATTTTTTACACGGTTAAATCAAAGAACTCGTGAAATATTGGCACGATAATTTTCGTTAAACTCTCTGAATTTTTTAATATTGCCTGTTAGAAATAATGTGACAGACCATTAAATTTTTAAGCGTCGGCAAAAGTGAAAGCAGTTCCGCGTGGTGTAGCGGGGTAAAAGTCTCGTGGCCAGTGAACTCTTTGGATTTGGTTTCGAGAGTGGCGTGGAAGAAAAAAAGTTTGCTGGTTGCAAACACTTTTGCAGGTTCATGTAGTAGCACAATATTACGAAGCATTACAAATAATTCGAGAAAGTATACGTCGTTCTAGCATCACTAGTTGTGTTTAATATTGAATTGCACATTACCTGGTGTTATTCATTTGTTTTACAATAGGTCGGTTTTTCACTTGTTCCCTTGCTGTGGGCGGATTTCAATGTTATATCAATTTGGATAGTGGTGGGTGTTCCATAATGGTAGCTTGCGTTCATCGGTACTTGATAGAATGAATTTCGGTGAGCTTCTTGAAGATAATCGTGATGAGTAGCTGCGAATAAATGAGTGATGCCTGCGATTGAGGATGAGTTAAGGCCAGTGTTGATGATTTGCTATATAATACGCTTTAGTGATGTGTTTGACATTAACTTGTTATAAATGGTTAAACAATTTATACTTTACAAATAAAACTATTACAAAAATTAGGATCTAAACTTGTGATTATTATTATAAAAATATTCATTAGACAATTTATCATTTAAATTAAATTAATTAGTCTGCTAGATATTTTTCCAACGGAGATTTTACTTTAATTCTCTCAATTTATCTTCCTTCTAAGGTTTAAAGATTTCTCAAGAATCTAGTTTATTTATATTTTTAGGGCTTTTCTCCAAGTGACAACTAGTTACCCTTTGCTTCCCGATAGGATGCACATTTGATCATACACTAGACACCAACGCACTTGCTTGCGGGCTCTGATCAGCAGAACGTGAGGCCCTCCGCGACCACACACATGAAAGGCAAAGGACCAACAACCATGCCAAAGGCGGGACTCAAATCCGTGACACTTTCGACTGAATCGCTGACTCGAACACGCTCTTACCCACATCGGCTATGCAGATCGACATCTGATTGATTCAACTTGCCCCAATGTTGTTGCATTTCAGTAGCATATTTACATAACCAGTATGTTTACATATCTCGATGATATATCTACCACAACTTTCCGCTTTTATTTCTCTTACCTGTTTCCGATTTACTATTAACAAGATTATAATCAGTATTAACTTTGACATTAAAATAAATTTTCTAGATTAAAATTTGGATTTATTTCTTTTACGCACAAGATTTGTTCGTTACATTTTTTATCCATTTTCCCACTTTCTAAATGGTGTTTTTACTTTATATTCTTCATGTTTCAATTTCTTAATTTCTTAATGCAGCATTATATGAATTTACAAAATATTACAATTTCAAGCTTGATTTTCAAATAATAGAGTTTAATGAATACTTCTTATTAATTAGTGTTGCCAAAAATGCTCGTTACTATCTGTATTCATAATTTAACTATGAATAGTAAAGAGGGTAGGGATTCTGGTACTCAAAAAAAGTACTTCTCTCCCATAAGGGGCCGTCCATAAATTACGTGAGGCGATTTTGGCAATTTTTCGACTCCCGCCCCTTGGTGAGATGTAATATTTGGCACGACCCCCTCCCCCTTCTAATCTCACGTGAGATTTTTCAAAATGCGTATTTTAATGTAAATACGTTAATTTCTGACTGATTACATTGGGATTTATTTTAAAAGAATAATTTGCTAAATTATATTTATTTAAGACTAGATATGAGTAGTATTTAAAAAATAGAATGACTGAATTACAATGAATATTATTGCACTTTTAAAAACGCTCGGTAATTGTTGTTTTTTCTGTAAAAATAAAGGTAATAACATTTATATCATAATGATAAAAAGTTTGGTAATTTTTGTTAGATTCTTTCTCTTAGTATACTATACTACTTATTGTAGCATTCACATAACCGCGATACAAATTATTGTGCAATATTTAGCCGTATTTTACTATAGCAACGTGTTTTACTTAAATTATCTCCGTTTTCTCGCAATTTAGCACTGTTTTCAGCGAAAAAAATTCCGTGATATTTGCAGAGATCCCCCGCTCCCCCATGTAAGATTAGATGAGATTCGCTTGACTCGTGAAAAGACATGAAATGTCTTTGACTCTTCCACTGATTCATTTATTGATACGTCACAAATAAAGACGTGCTGTACTATTTAAGAACTTTAGTAACTGGATTTGCTATCTATTCCGTTTCATTTTCTTTAGTTTTCTGAATGATTATATTTCACTATTTATTACAAGATTAAAATAATTTTGAATTTTTTATGGTGTTAGAATTTATTTAAAGATATAAGAATCAGATTTATTTCGCGGTACTAGCTGCCAGGGCCCCGCTCTACCGTGACTACGCGAGAAACAAGAAAGTACAGTATTCATTATTCGTTGAATAAATCCAGAGCACACAGTACTGGGCTAAGTCAACAGCAATAGCTTTCTTCTTCTCTTTGTTCTCCTTTTTCTTCCTTTCTTTACTTTTATCATCTTTCTTCTCTTTCTACTTCTCGTTCTCCTTGGCCTTCTTGATTTGTTGATTGATTATTTTATGTTTCCGGGTGCGCCAGCTGCTATGTCATTAGCCTCGTAGGCTCACATTTGCACGCTTTCCCTCTCCAACTATCTCCGCCAGCGGGAGCCGCCCGAGCCGGGACAGGCTCTGAGCTCCCAATTGGTCTCCAGGCATGTGTGGCAGTATATTGCATGGGAATGTACGTGTGTGTAAAGAAAACGCAGAAGACATGGAGGAGGAAGGAAATATCGCGCTCTATGATTCGTCTGCTTCGGCATTCTCCTAGGATTGGTCCGTGAAATCATGGAAAACTACCGACCAGAGCTGCTAGTCACTCCTTTTCCCCTCCAGGCAACAGCTGCATTCGAACTAGCTATTTAGGCAGTGTCGAAAATCTTCCACCATCCATCTTAAGCCGGACTTAATCCTTCTCTTTCTTCTTCTTGTTCTTCTGCTTCTTCTCTTTCTTCAACTTCACCTTTCTTCTGTTTCTTCTCTTTTTCTGTTTCTTTTTCTTCTTCTGTTTCTTCTTTTTCTTTGAATTCTTTTATTCTCCTATTTCTTCTCCTTTGCTCTTTTTTTCTTTTCTTCCATTCCTTTCTTTTTTATTCTTTTGATTTTTGGACTTTTGTTTCCTCTTTACTTTCTTATTTTTTAATTTTCCACTCGTTTCCCCTTAATCCTCCGTCTTTTTATGCTCCATCTACTCCTTCACCCTCTTCTCTTTCTCGATATTTCAATTAGTATTAAAGAGGCATCGCATTGGATGAGTCGCTGCAAAAGGAAGCATGAAACATATTAAATTGCGTCCGACCGAGCAGATAGCGATTCAGAATGCTCAGATAAATTTATTATACTTGGTGAAGATACTAAGATAAGATGATTTGACGATGATTTTTACTTTCTCGCTAGGAAGTAGAGAAAAAATTATGTAATGTTCGAACAAACGGCGAATTTGCGGCAAAAAAAACTCTTAGTACAGGGCCCTGGTAACGAAAAAGGGGATATCAGAAAAGTTGCTAAGTTAAGAAAAAACCCTCTAACACGTGGTGTAGCCAGAATCCATGTTTTGTGGGTCATTGATGCCGAACAATCGAATGACGGCAAAAGCGTCTGTCCGCTCATCTATCTGTCCGTCTGTGAACAACGCTAGCGGCTAAACTGTTCAGCCGATTTTCTCCAATGTTGATATACCCCACTCGATCTGACTGATGTCACAGCTTCTTGAATTTGAAAACGATATTTTAATTTTGGGGTCACTTTACATGAAGCCCCTGGGACATTTTCAAAATTTTCAGAAACATTGTTCCATGGTTTTGGATTAAATTTTGTTGTGGGATAATGTGAAAGACATTTCAGAGTATGGTGCCAATCTCCCGTTCGTTGAAAATTTTGATATTTTGAAAATTGCAAAAGTTCATATTTTTTCGAAATCTTCCTACAACTAAAATATTAAAGATAAGCGATTTTCCCTTAATCTGTTTCTTAAAGATAGGTTTTGAAATAAAGTCATGTACAATTTTTCAAAAATTTGAGTACTTTTCGCGTAATTTTGCGTTAAAATACGGGCGAGAAAATATGTGCTGTTTAAGCACCACTAGTTTTCTTATAACAACGCTACATTTGAATTATTTCGCTATCTAAGAAGGAAGCATTTTTGTTACTTTGTAAATATTTCCATCAATGAACGTTTTCAGTGTCGACAGCTTTTATTCTGAGTAATGAGAAAATAGCATTCACTATTAACATCTTCATAATCTCACAATCGATATCCATCGAAATTTTTATTAGATAAAGTAATTTTATTTACGGAAGAGTTTTCTATTTAACATTGCACAAAGCATAGGCTGAATTGGCCTAATCTAATTTATAACGTGTAGTTTTAACTTTGCGCATACAGAATGAGATTTTCTTCGAAAATCACAATAGTTTTTGTGAATACATTCCTACCACTTCGATTATCAACAATTCATTTAGAAATAATCGAAGGAATGTCATCAGAATTGTCACGTCTTTTCACATGACTCGTTATACATATTTCTACCCTACTACTATGTAACTTCTAAGTAAACGAAAACGTCATGCGGGCAAGATTGAATGAGTTATACTTTTTCTAAGACGATTTAGCAATGCCAATTGAGTTCTATCTCACCTTACGTGTGATTTTTGCACTCAGCTAATCACAATAGCTCCTAATTAGCTTCACAATGTCGAACCACAGTTAAAAATCAGGACGCTAACCGGAATCAACGTCATGATCACGCACACCAAAAATAAGCGTGCTATCTTTTAATCGCTAGTGTTATTCCAAAGTTGTATTTGTGATAGACACGATATAGTTCTGCATTGCGTTAAAAGCAAATGAAAAGTCTGCTCAGTTTTCGAACTCATAATGAGGAGGTGATGGCGCTGCTCCTTCTTGTAACAATTACACTCGCGCACGAACTTTCAGACTAGGGCATTCAAAAATAGATTCGATCGTTGGAAGAAAGTTTTCAATTAATCGCCATCAGCTTGTCATTTGCATGCTACTCTTTGAGTTTTTATACAATTAATACACTCATCTTAATAGTCCCAAATATTGGTAGATTTTTTTCCTGCACCCAAATTGTTGTTACAACTGAAATATTTGTGGGTGTTTAATGTCCCTTTACATACATTAGATATACTTTGTGAGTCTTGCATGTCAGTTTACTGTCAAATTGCATCCCAAGTAGTCTGGTGTTGATATCAAAGATAAAGAGTTTGGTTAGCAAACCTTAAGAGGGGTGCTTTGCCTTTCTGCATTGATTTATTCTAGGAGAAGATTAGAATTATGTTTTTGAGAACAATTACAGATATTATTTAAGCCTATTTCTCGAAGGCTTTCTAGTGTAGGTGGCAGGTTTTTGCCTTTGCACGGGATGGTTATCCGGGTATTTTCTCAATATTATTGGAGGAATTGTATCTTTGTCCACTCCAATAATTGCAAGCAAGAATATTGTAACCGGTGTGTAATCCTATTTTCGAGTGTTTTTTATTACGAATGATTGACTCCGACTTGATATTATCATTCTTCGATGAAATTTTTGAAGGAGTAAATTTTTCATTTACATTAATAACGTGAATAATATTGATAACAAGAAGCAGAAGAAAAATAAGGATACGGAAATTCCATACCATATCGTACGCTTTTTGAAATCAAGACTAACAGCACCACTTGGTGATTGTTCATACAGGGCTTTTTAAAATATTTACAGATGCTGATCAAGTAGAACTTTGTTGTGTGTCCAGGTCTAAATTGAAACTAATTGATTTTATACACATACGGTTATCTAGGAATTATATCAATATGGAGCTGATAAAATTCTCCATTATTTTACACACGCTGCAGCTTTAGGAATTGGTCTATAATTTTCAGGCTGGTGGGATCTTTTTTATGTTTGGGTAAAAGAATCTCTGTAAAAAAATTCGATATATTTGGGAAAGTTTTGTTAGTTGCCATTTAGTTACACATTTTCAATGATAATTCTTTGCCAAGCGGTGAGAGATTTTTGAAGGAATATATTTGAGATATTTTCTGGCCCAAAAGAATTCTTTGTGGATTCAAAGAATACGGTGAATTCCTTTATATATTTGTACTGTTTTCCTATTTTACGTTTTTTGAAAAATTCGGTGCCTAAAATGACCCCTCCCCGTGGCTGAAAATTGTTACTCCCAGTGCAACCTCCGCGGTTCTTTCTATCTCCCCAACCATCGCGCCGAAGTGGCTCGTGGGGCCACATCGGCCATTGTCCATGATTTTAGACAAGCGTGGCTCGTGAGCCCATCGCGAGGAAGGGAGCCAGGTTGCACCTCGAAGGTGCTGATGCGGCCCGTAGACCCGTACGTCGCGCACCTGGTTTTCGACTCCCCTGCTCACACAAATTAGCGGGGAATGGGAAGTAGCGTAGTGGAGGGTTAATGTTGGAGGGAGATAATAGTGTGTTGTGACTGTACAGTATACCACCACAAAACTCACCTGCCTTACGCGGAATTCCAACCTACAGCCTGAATGAAACGCGCACTCGGGCGCAAATGCCTCCAGCCCGTGCGCAATCAGGTCACTCAAGAATGGAGGGGGGTTGAAAAGTGGTTCATGGAGATATGTAGAGTCCCATCATGCTACAATACACAAGCAGACATTTAAGCTTAATGTCTGATACGAACCCACGGCTCTTCCAACTGATACTGTTAAGGGTGCTTCCACTACATATGTTATGTTAAAAAATACACAAAGAATGAACAATTAACAAATGTTTATGGTGCACTATATACAATCCAGAGTTACAACTCGTACCGTTAACAATGCCTTATTCAATATAACCAGGAGATGTACCAATAGATCAACCACTGTCGTCTTCACCAGTTTTACCAGTTCTTTGCCGAAGACAACAAACTCCAAGAAGAATATCAAATATCGGATATAGCCGGCGTAAACAGAATAACTATATACAACTTCCAGTGCTCCAGAGCACACCCACAAAACAAGTCTGTACACTTAGGCGCCTGTGGCTCCTTATATGCGGGCGACTAGCAGCCTCACCTCGGGCTCGCGTTCCAGGCCGATTCACCCGCCCTGGCGTTCCAGGCCATCAGCTAAAGGCGGCTCCACACATTCGTTATTCAGCGAACAGTGAGCAACTGCTCGCCGAATCCCGAGTAGTGTGGACGAGGTGATTGCTATTTTCCGAGTGACGAACATTCGGTGCTCGCCTTACCCACCGCATGTCGGTCTTTTGAACACATCAAAGGAAGCGAACATTTGCCGAGCACATCAGCTGTGCGGGTTTGGGCGAGCTGCTCGGCGAATGTCGAGTGTGTGGAGCCACCTTTACACTGCGCGCTGCTCAGCTCAGCGCGTGCACGTGCGCAAACTTCAAATGCTTCCATACATCCTTAACAATAGAAATGACGGCTCCCCAAGACGGCTCATTTATTTCATTGTTGTTATCGGTCTGCTTTAACGTCGGTAGGCCGTTTAGGGCATACACCGACGTCCCATACTCTTAGTTATGAACAGCGCCACAGCCTAGGTAACCTTACCTAGTCCACCCTTTTATCATACCGCAACAGCCCTAGATACGTAGCGGTCGGTACACACATGCAGCAACCCATAGGCTGTTACGGTGGTTTCACAAAGCAATTTACTTTCTCGCGCTTAAGAAGGAACGTTTTAATAGCAAGTTATGTAATGCTGCGTGAAAAAATGGCGAATTTTGGTCAGAAAAACTCTGGCGAATTTTCGTCAAAAGGGCCCTGGTAACGAAAAAGTGGATAAATCCAGTTGCTAAATTTAGAAAAAATCTCTAACGCGTGGTGTAGTCAGTATGCATGTTTTATGGGTCTTTGATGTTGATAAATCGAATGACGGCAAAACATCTGTCCGTCTGTGAACAACGCTAGTGGCAAAATCGTTCAGCCAATTTTCTTCAAAATTGAAATTCGCCAATCGATGTAGCTGATGCCAATCGATCTAGCTGCGACTCCTTAAATTTCAAACCTATATTTTAATTTTGGAGGGTACTTTACATGAAGTCACTCGGACATTTTCAAAATTTTAAAAAAATGGCGTCATCGATTAAAATTTTTTTGGATAGTCTGGCGGACTTTTAAGAGAATGGCGCAGGTCTCATGTTGGTCAAAAACCCTAATTTTTCGAACATTGCAAAGATTCAAAATGTTTTCGCGGTCTTCCTACAACTACAATTATGAAGATACAATTTTTGTTTGTAATGAAATATGTACATCACAAGGAGATCTTCAAATAAGGTCATGTTGAATTTTTTGAAAATTTGAGTTTTTTTTTTAGTATTTGGGCGTCAAACTTAATCGTCCGCTCTGAAAATCCTACGCTTCGTGATCGTAATTTTACAGGTATTTTATGATGCTACGTCAGTTAGGATGTGTATATTATTTCATATTTCTTTTTTCATTTCTTATATTGGAGCTTTTGTTAATGTGGCATCCGCACGGCGGTGCCACGAAGCACCACGGCGCCTCAGGTGCGGAGTAGCACCAAACGCCGCTACGAGCGCCATGGCCGCGCCGCCTACCGCCCTAGAGGGCTAGTCAGCGAGCCTCTGCTCACGGCTCGCCGAAAGTGGCCAACAGCACGGCAACCCCTTCTTCACTCAGGAAAGGACAGCAGCGCCCGTCCCTCCACCGCTTCGCTATATAAGCGGGGCGCGGCACACGACGAGTCAGTCGAGATTCAGTATCGAGTTGAAGCTTTCTTGGAGTACGCCCGCCATTGGAAGAGAACTACATCAACAGGTGAAGCTACCGGACTTGGACAAGGATCACTGGACACACCCTTCTCTTACGCCGACTTGCATTGATTACTTCTGGAGAACGAGACCTGGCTTTTGTATTTCGGATGGTGATTTTTGGATTCTGGATGAATAAATTGTTGTTCTAATTGAAATTTGCAATTTTTTATTCAGTACACAACAGTTATACGCTTACAAATTAATCTTTTAGAAATGATTCAAAACCTCTTTGAAATAAATATGAAATAAAGATTGTTAGCCTTGAGACGCACGCTCCCAAGTTACGTTAGAATTTGTATATTATTTCATATTTCATTTCACAGGATTTTAAATTATTTATTATATTTATATTATATGTATGTTATTTCATTTTAAATTGACCGGGAGCGGTAGCTCAGTGCATCAACTGATGTCACTGCAGCGCCTCTGACCGGGAGGTCCTAGGTTCGAGTCCTGGCGGCGGCAGGATTTTCGACACTAGCTTTCCAGCTAGGTCGAATTCAGTCGCCGTCTGGAGAAGAATTCTAGCGGCCGGCTGCTCTGGTCGGTAGTTTTCCGTGGTTTCTCCGGTCAACACCAGGCGAATGCCGGAGCAGTACCCTACAAAACGGGCCACGAACTGCGCGCGATCTGTCCTTTCTCTTCCTTGTCCTATCCTCTCCCTTTACACACACACATGCACTACACTACCACATATTCCGGGAGATCGGTCGGGAGCTTACAGCTCGTTCCTGCTGAGGCGGTGCCCCGCTGGTGGGAGAGTCCTGGTTAGGAGGAAACCCCACTAGCCGACAGTAGGTCGGCGCCGGATCTCGCCATCCAGCGAGGGAAGATGACCGCCATCTTCCGAGAAAAAAACGAGCACTACACTAACGAGACTTATGACCACAGCAGTTGACGCGCCCGGAAACACGAAAAAATCAATCAATCATTTTAAATTGCATACTTTAACTGTCTTCAATGTGAGAACAAATAGGTGAGCAGTCATTGTTGACTGTTCTAACGCCGTACTGATAACAGAAGTCGATAATGACGACTGCCGGTATTATGCCTCGCGCTAACATACGCTAATACTTTTATATATTTGTAGAATATTACTACAATACCATAGTGTTTAATAATTACTACTATATATTTTTCGATCTATTTGCATTTGTTTGCCAATGCTAGCAGTATCGTATTATTTATTAACTTTTAATTATTTTACTTTCTCGCATACTGCTTACGCAGAATATTGTAAGCCTAAAAAACTGATGGGATTTGTTCGTGAATACACTGCATACCTTATACAATGAATTCAATGCCAGAAATATATTTTCACTTAAAGTTTTGCTTGAAACTATTTAATATTCGCTTAAAACTATTTAATTTTCATTACTATTGGCGAGAAAGTACGTGCTGTTTTACTAATTTAAGTATGACTTAGTAAAGACATCCTCAATTTTAAGACGTGTTTTAAGTCATGCTTTATTGTTCTTCGTTTCACTACCCTATTTTAAGCAATGTTTAGTAAAGTATAACTTAAATGCATTCGAGGGTTGGTTGGAAGTGCTGCACTCTAATAATCAGGCAGTGGCCACAACCAGCCTTGTTTGTTTTGGTTATGCTTTGTTCTTTAGTGCAAAGAGGTTGTTTTTATTCATATTTCGTAATGGGGAAAAGAGAGAGGAGTGCGAAATTTTCATCTTCAGAGATAGAAGTGCTCATCGAATATATGCGAAAGTATATTTCTATTATAGAAAGTAAAGTTACAAATGGAAGAACAAACCAACAAAAAATTATGCATGAGAGAACATTGAAAGCGATTTTAAAGCAACGAGCTACAAGATGAAATATAAAAAACCTGAAAGTTGTGGATAATAAAAAGTACTTAATGTTAAAACGAAGTTGACAGTAACTACGGGATCATATGAACATAACCTACCAAACACTAGTTAGGCAAAATTGTAACTTGCAAGACAATTATGTACCAAAATATTGAAATGATCATTTTGTTAATAATATTAACTACGAAATAAACATTGAAATTCCTGTCGGTCTTCAATTAGCTCTAAAATATGTAGTGTTATCATCTTTGATACAAGGCGAAAACTGGGTGCGAAAATCTCATTCATCGAGCTTCTCGAAATATGCGGACCGTCCCCGTATCCCCCTCGACCTGGGAGAAGGCCTCTCAAAGCTTTCGTCTTCTCTGTGGTCACAGCTTTCACTATCAAAAGCAACAATCCACAATATTCTCGCCATTTTAACTGTTTTTGCGATGTAAAGCGCGACTTAAAATGGGTAAGTGCAGCTGAGAGGTGTGCGTAAATTTAAGCCAAACTTATACTTTAAGTTCGCCTTACAGGGTATGGTGAAATGGAAACGTCTCCTACCCTAAAATTCTTATGACGAACTTAAAATTTCAAGTAATGGTGGCGAAACAGGCCGTTAGCGACATTTAAAACCAGTTACGGTTTCGTTGGTTAGGTGACGTGCAAGGTGTAATTCGTAAACCCATAGATTGCGCATTCTCTATCTTAATCGGTGGCAGTGTACTCGCCCTCAAATATACCTGCTTCTTTTTCGGAGAGGGAAAGGAAAGGTAATTTTCGTAGGATGTGCATGTTTGTTTGGAAATATCCCAACCATCTCATAGCAGACAAACACACATCCATGCCTGAAGAATGCAAACCCGCTGACCACACAGTCCGTGGTTGGTCAGGTCACTGGTCAGGTAGAGCAGTTATAATCACGTCCAGAATCAAAATAAGGAGCTATCTCAGCATTTACTGAATAGAGCAAGGGATATTGGACGAAAGTCGTGGACTCAGAAACTGAAGTTCAATACTTGATAATGGAGTATTAAATGTTTTAGAATTATGCAGTGGAAATGGTAACCAATATATTTATATTTTTCATCATGTTAGTTTTTGATAGTATTTATCTGTATTACTTTTTGTATGGGCCCAGAAATTCAAACAAAACTGTAGCCTCCGAACATGGCAGAGATGTCAGTGCTTTTGCTAGAAACCTATATTTTGTTAGATACCTATAAACAAAATAGAAAAAATGAATCAGTTTCGATTTTCACTAAAAAATACAAATAAATAAAATATTGTTCATGGCACGCTGAGCTAGCGTGAGGTTGCAATTGATAGTCTCAATGAGAATCTATATTATTAATTTCGCATTCGCGAAGAAATTGAGAGATAACTAAGCAGTCTATGCCCATGTGAGAGTTGCCAGTAGTTTCATTCGATATCTAGGATCTCGAACCTTGGGAAAAACAGAACATGAAAAATATTTAATAGAAGAGTATATAATATAAAACGTCTTATAAGAGAGCATGTTACTTGTTCTTGAGCAGTGTGTGTGTGTGTGTGTGTGTGTGTGTGTGTGTGTGTGTGTGTGTGTGTGTGTGTGTGCTACTTTTTAGAAAACCACTATGTGTTTTTTTATTCAGCAGCATTTTACTATCAGTAGTAGTCTCTAAGTGTTTATAAACAGTTATGCATAAGGAAAGATTTTACTTGACTTTTAAACGGGCATGTAGTTTTTTAATTTTTAATGTCAGCTGGCAATATGTTGAAAGACAATCTGAATTTCTTGTTGTGAGCTGTTGATGCTGAAACCATAGGAATATGGTTCCTCATGAGTTGCAATTTTAGATATCCATATTGCACGAAAATATATATCATTGAATAAGTCTGTCTTGACAGAAACCACTGATTTGCAAATGAATAAACTCTTACACACTTGATCAAAACACAATTTTATCTCAATTTTTTACTGTAAAGCTTCTACTATCCCTGTTGCACACAAATATATTGAAGAAAAATATGAAGAAAAATATATTTACAGATTCATTAAGTGTTCTAAATTGTCCAAGTAATTTAAATAACTATAAAGCAATTATAAACTATATCATCAATATCTACAATGATATGTCATATAATAAAATAGACATAATTATTTCATGAATAACATCCCAAAAAGGAATCCAATGTAATATTCTGCTATATTCAGCTGCTAAGCAAGCAAATAAACTCTCTATTCAAGATAAAAGTTTCACATAGCGACATAAAGAAAATACTTCACTGACGTCTTAAACTCTACCGCAACACTACGTAGTATAATTTTTCTCGTCACTTCCACCAAATCAGAAGTTCTTTGATAATGGCGCTCCTGTACTTCAAGCAATAAAAGAAGAAACTCCTCTCGCAAGACTTCGCATAGGACGTAGTTTTCTAACCCACTCATATCTGTTCAAGAAATAATCTCCACCACTTTGTATATCATGTTACATTCCAATAACTAGTCAAGATATCTTAATAGATTGCTCAATGTATTCAGAGTTTCGTACGACATATTCAATTTCAAATTGTCTTTACAAATTACTATCACTAAACATCTCACATATATAAAGTCTTCAAATGCCTAAAGAGTATAAAATTACTTGATGAATTGTAAAGAATTGTATAAATGGTCGCTAATGACCTTGCAGTTCATGCGAACCAAAATAAAGCTTATTAAAAATTCTCCTGTAGGATTGTATGAGACCTCTTCCACTCTTTCGAGTATTTTAAGCAACCTCTGCTTTGTATATTGTTGTATCAACTTCTTCTCGTTGACTGAGATTGGCTAACCTCCAGGAGAGCCACCATGGAATTTTACCATGGTTTCTTCACTCTGACATCGATGTAGCCACGGGCCCGCGTTTTCAAAATGTATTACTAACTCTGCACTAGTGAAGCCCGTGAGTCCCTACTCGCCAGCCGGCAGTTATTCGGTGGAAGAACCATGGCTGTGCCTTGGTAACGCTATGCTGTTCCTCGAAAGGCCATACGACAAGTCACCCAAGTGTCACCAGTCTCGCACTATTGCCTGCGGGAGGGAAGGTACTAGGGATTGGCGCCTTCCAGGTGTACCACGTTCATGCATTGGGCGTATGCTCCTGCGCCCGTCTGTTCATCTCTCCGGCCGTGGTCAACGGCAGCGCCAAATCATTCAGACGATTTTCTTGAAAATTCTCAGACGTTACGCTCTAAAAGCTATACTCAGAGAATTTATAAAATATCTCAGTACCATACGGTTTTATACGGGTGTAGGATACCCACTGTAAAAGTGCTTCTTGTCACCGCTTCATTCTGCGTAATTTCCCGGGGAATCCTAGGTCCCTCGGTAGATTATAAAACGGTGTAGCAACCGCCGCAAGACCTCAGGAAGGTCTTAAATAATAATAATAATAATAATAATAATAATAATAATAATAATAATAATAAATATGTTAGTGCAAAGGGTCGTCTTGTAATATGAGCTCTGCACCTACGCCTTTACACAGTATCTGAAGTGAAAGAATGATTTGACAGATACGTAGATGTGATGTAAATGATGGAGAAATGGTGGAATTAGAGGCAGACGAAATTGAAGTATCCTGAGAAAAAAACAGCCTACAAATACGCTTTGTCTACCTCAAGTCCCACAATACTCCACTGGAGTTTTTACCCCCGTACACAGAGGTAGAAAGTTCGTACGTTCGCCACTCGGCTACGTGTCGCCCTTTGCATTTACGAACCGTTAACATTGACTCCTGGAAGAAACGCTGAAACTGCGAAGCAGAAAAGAACGGCGGTGCGTGTACGTTCCAATTCTTTCCCTCCGCGGCCGTCCAAAGCAGCGAGCACAACCGGGGCAGCCCATTCCTCCCCTCCAGCCGCCGGATGCGGAGCTATTCATCCGGCGGCGGCGGCGCGGCGCCAGGGGTCGTCCGTCGCCAGGCGTAGATGGACGCAGGCCTGCGGCGTCCGTCGCGCGGGGCAGCGCCAGGAAGCAGCGCTCAGGGCCGAGATAAAGGGCGGGAGGGGGCGGCGCGGCCGCTGCAGTGCCATTTGCATGCGCGTGCTGCACCGCGCCCGCCGCCCTCGCCGCCCTCGCCGCAGCCGCCCCTCGGGAGACGCGGCGCGTGCAGCATAATGAAGCGACGACGCGCTCGCAGATACGAGCGCCTCGCTTCCTCCGCGGCCTTTGCGGCCACGGACCTGTTGAATTAATAGGCCGCCCGGCGCCGCCCTCCGCGGCTAGCCGCCCCTCCGCTCCGCTCCGCTCCTCGTCTCCTCCTCTCTCTCCTCCGCCCTCTCCACCACTCTCTCTCCTCCACCCTCTCTCCTCCACCCTCTCTCCACCAAACCCTCTCCACCACCCTCTCTTCTCCACCTTCTCTCCTCCACCCTCTCTCCTCCACCCTCTCTCCTCCACCCTCTCTCCTCCACCCTCTCTCCTCCACCCTCTCCACCCTCTCCTCCACCCTCTCTCCTCCACCTCTCTCCCTCCACCCTCTCCTCTCCCCACCCCTCTCTCCTCCCACCCTCTCTCCTCCACCCTCTCCTCCTCCACCCCCTCTCTCCTCCACCCTCTCTCCTCCCCTCCACCCTCTCTCTCCTCCACCCTCTTCTCCTCCTCCAATCTCTCTCTCTCCTCCTCCACCCTCTTCCTCCACCTCTCCTCCACCCTCTCTCCACCACCCTCTCACCACCAACCGCTTCCTCCTCCACCTCCCTTCACCACCCTCTCTCCACCACCCCCTCTCCACCATCCTCTCCCCACTACCCTATCTCCATCATCCCTCTCGTCTCCACCCCTCTGTTTTCTCTCTCCCCTCTTTTCTCCACCCTCTCCTCCACCTCGTTGCATCTACCCTCTCTCCACCTCTCCTTCCTCCTCCTTCCCTATTTCTTCTTCCCCTATCTCCACTTCCCCTCTCTCTTCCACGCTGTCTCCTCCTCCCCACTCTCCTCCCCCTCTCCTCTCCCTCTCTCCACCCCTTCTCCTTTCCTCTGCTTTATTCCACTTTCAACACTATGCTTCTCTCCACCTTGCTCCACTCCACCCTCTCCCCACGTCGCTTCTCTCCCCTCACCTCTCCCCCCGCTCGTCTTCGGCCTGCTCATCTCCGCCTCGCTCTTCTCCCACCCGCTCCTCTCTTCCCCGCCTCCCTCCTTTCTGACCCGCTCCTCCCCGCTCCGCCCCCGCCGCTCCACTCCGCTCTGCTCCCCTCTGACCCTCTCATCCTGTAGCTCCGCTTCATCCTTCACCACTTCCTTTTTCCCTCGACTCTCACACCTCTCTCCATTCTGTCACCCCAGCAGCTGGTCTCCTCCGCTCCTCTCTCATTTCACATATGCCACCCCTTCCCGGTTTCTGCCAGTCTATTAACTTGCTCCTGTCCTTCATCTCTCCCTCTCCCCCATCCTACCTCACCACGTTCTGTGCGCTCTCTGCGCCTCCTCGTCGCGCTAAACTGTTTAGAGAAGCCGCAAACGGCCCTTGTAACGCTGCGGCGAGGCGCTTGTGATGTGTGTCAGGGGGTGCGAGCGTGGCAACCATAAATAGTAGCCGGCGGAGATACGTGGAGGGCGTGGATTAACAACCACTACTCTGAAGACGAAAAAGTAGGGGACGGCGACTGGATATGGCGAGAAAGTAGGTCTGTGTGTGGGAGTGTGGGCAAGATCAGATTACAAAGATTAGGGCCTACAACTAGAGGAAAAGGGCTGCCGGCAGTGGGGTGATGACTAGAATGCCAAGGGTTTCTAGAGCAACGGACATGATGAAACAGTCGAAATCACTGGTGATGAAATAAAAATCAATGTATATGTAATTGAAGATATGTAAGGGGAAGATCAAAGATATTGAAAGCTGATTGAAATTCAAGTGAAAAATTAATTAAACTTCCCAGCTCTAGCATTGTGTTTGCTTTTAAGAGAAAGGGGAAGGACGATAGAAAATAATTTGAGAATGCTCAGCCTAAATAAATGCTATTATTAAAACTATTAAGGAAAGAGTACTTGAGAAGTTGCGAATAGTTTTGTTCATTCAATATTCATTTGTGTCTTTTTTCTATTGAAAAATCAGATTTTTTTCCTCGTGCAACCGTGACCTGTTTCAAATACGCTGCCTCAATATTGCCACATTAATGACAAATGACACTGGCGAGTTTGCAATGAGAGATACTGTGGAATGTTGTTTGGGAATGTAATTGGTGCATTAAAATTAAAATTTTGGCACTTTGACATTTAACGAAATTGGAGGACGTTTTCTGGAATGGGCGAAGGTCTATTTCACAAAAGTATGATGGCTTGAAGGCGTCATATTGGATGAGTAGTGATATCAAAAAGTTGGTAAAAGCAAATCTTCTAAAGTTCATTAATGTGAATATTGAATAAAGAAATTATGTTGCAGGTAAAGGCAGTGGAGATGTGATGGGGAAGCATGGATTCTCAATGCCGAAATGATGATTTTAGTTTTTTTAGGCTAGAACTTAAACATATCAAGGAGTGTAGAAATTTTGTGGGAGAGATATATTATATAACAACGATGATTCTTCATACGATTTTACCTCATGAGATATGATTTTACAATTTGGTGTGTTTGTTAATGCACATGAATAGTCAACACATCCCCAGAGGGGATTGCAGTCGTTGTTGGGAAGGAGGAACTGTGTCGAATGTACAGGGGAAGTGTATGTAAAGTAGGTGCAAGCAATGATATACTCGAAAGGAAATGCTGCCATTGATCAAGAAGAGAACGAGGAAGCGTAGTAGCAGAGGTAGTGCAGTCACACTGACTATCCACGAGGGTTTGCACGAGTCTATTTTAGAAGCCGCTTCAAAGTTCGGTTCAAGGGAGCAAGCAATTAAAAATAGGAAGATGCTCTAAAACTGGCCATGCCTGTTGATTAGTAAGAACCTGAGAGATATAGAACGAGAGAGGCAGAGAGAGAAAGAAAGAAAGAAAGAGAGAAAGAGAGAGAAGGCCCAAGCATTTTCTCTATTGTCCAAGTCAGTATAAATATATTCAATGTTCGTAAATATTTTGTATGACCTGCTGTGGTCAAAGTGATTAAACGTACCACTTGGATTAAATCTTATTTAACTTTATTTACGTATGAATGAAATCGGAGTCAATCCCTTATAATACCTATAATAACTACGATCTTACGTATTAGATTCAGAATGACAGTAGTCATATCAGTGCATGTAGCAAGTAGTTGACCTTGGAATGTGTTTCTTAGTTTTCATTGTTGCCCTAATAATATGTTAATCCATTGACACACTGCCATTGGCCTTGCTTTGAGTTTGATTCTTAGAATATTTGTAGGCAGTGAAAATTTCCAAACGTGACACGATTGTTTGTTTACATTTATCGACTTGATTAAATTACATTTGCCGACAACGGTTGACACAAATCTGGTCTAATAATTATCAGTTTTCGCCTCGTTTCCTCCTTGAACACAAACAGAATGTGATAATGAAGAAATTCAAGACATTTAAATTTAAGAGGTGTTTAAACAGAATTTTTTGCCTGTTGCAACACGATATGAGCTTATTTTTTCCCTTTCAATACCTGCAGAACTCATACAGACTCAAACCTACTTATTAAGGTTTGAACGTGCAATGAACTACCCCTTCAATCATCTGGATCCTGCAGAAATGTGGCAACTCTGATGTAAAACAATTTCCTATATTTCTCACACAAGGCAAAAACAACATCTCGCCGTTCGTTTAACCAGATGGATCGGAAGCCTACACATGGCGCTGGGCCATCTGCTTCTGTGGAGGCAACGTCGCTCACGTGCGAAGCAGCGGGTACCGACGTGCGTGGGTGAAGAGATGAGGGCGGAGGAGGGGCGTACGTGGGGCGGAGCCCGTTGCGATGGCGCTGGCGATGGCGCTGGCGATGGCGACAAGGCGTGTCAAAAGCCCCGCCGCCGACCGCCTTCCGGCCTCCGCCTTCATGCGAATACCTTGGAAACGAGCAAGGAGGGGGCGGAGAACTCGCTGACCCGGGGGAGATGAAATGTAAAGTAGCCCCCATAATGAGCCCCTTCCATGCGTGGAAGTGTGTAACGGACATTTACGTTTATTCATTTTCTGGGTAAAGGCGTCTCCATAAAGGCAGAAGTGGTGGTGGCCGTTGAAGGGGCGGGGGCTGAGGGGGCCCATCGATTGCGCATGCTGAAGAGGGCGCCTCGCCGCTTGACGGCGTCTGCGACTGGCACCGCCGGGGCACGCCCCCTGCCCTCTAACGCGAGCGCCGGGGGATCATTACGCGCTATTCAATGTAATAATGTAATCTTGCAAACCACGTGTTCGCGGAGCACTGTACTTGTTTCCTTAACTCCCTTTAATCTTCCTTTCCTCTCTGACGTCCACGTACGCATTTGCAAGAAAATCAGATAGTGTCGTCGGCCATTTGATAATTCTCACCGACGAGAAAAACGATCGCAAATCTGAGGGAGGAAAATTACAAATTGAATGTTGTCCTCTACAGAAAATTTGCAATTCACTGTACAGTCCACAATTAACCGTATATTTCATTCATATTAAACATAAAGGAATGCCGAAATTAAAGTCGAAAGAGTCCCTATAAAAATATTTCCGCTCTCAATAATACACCAGACTAACTTTTGTAATTTATTACATTCCTGTCTGACATCGATAACGAAAGTTGACTCCGACAATGAAAGAAACAGGAATAAAAGGATGTGTGAGTGTGTGTGTGTGTATATATCATTGTCAATTCATACTTTCATACATTTTACTGTCTCGCACTTACTTCGTAAGAAGAGAAACTTATGAAATCGTGCACCGGAAAACGAAATTTTGGCAGAAAAAACTCCTATTGTCGGGCCCTGGTATCGAGAAAGTGGATAGGTCCTGTTGCTATATGTAGTAAATTACCTCCTCTAAGATGTGGTGTAGAAAGTATCCATGTTTTGAGAGTTCTTGGTACGGTAAAATCGATTGACGGGAAAGCGTCTGTCTGTCCCCTGACAACGGTACCGTCTAAGCCGTTCAGCCGATGTCCTGCAAAACTGATATTCTCCGATCGATCTGAACGAATTCCAGGCTTAAGGAGTTTAAAACAGATATTTTTATTTTTGAGTTTACTTTACATGAATCCTCAAAAACATTTTCAAAATGTTTTAGAAAAGTGCTCCAATTTTTTTGATTTAACTTCATCCTTGGTTAGCGTAAAAGGCGCTTAAGATAATGGTGCAGATCTCACGTTCATTTAAATCCCTGATTTTTAGAAAATTGTAAAAGTGCAATTTATTTGGGCGTCTTCCTATAGCTATAATAATTTTTCCTTAATAAAATTCGTTCTTTGTTAAAAACATCTAGAAATAAGATCATATACAATTTTTCGAAAATGTGAGGATTTTGCGTAATTTTGCGTGAAATATAGGCAATTTTTTAGGTAGTTTAAACAATTTTTTACTCTAAAATGGCAGCATTTTTTAAATATTTCCTCCTCATGTTCATCAAAAGACTGTAAAAATATGGTGCTACTCCAATTTTCGACGAACTCGTTGTTTTCCAAAATTGCAAAAAAATAACTTTTCGAAACTACAAAATTGAAGATAAAGAATTTTGCCTTAGACAAAATCTGTTGTAAAAATTCAGCTCTTGAAAAAAGGCCAGGTACAATTTTTTGAAATATGAGTAGATTACCACGTAATTTGTGTCTGAAATTAATATTATTTCTAAAATAATGAATTTCTCATAAACCGCACAGAAGTTTTCCATTAAATTTTCTCCCCATATGTACCAACAGGCGGTAAAATATATGGTGCTAGTCCCATTTTCAGCAAACTCGCCGTATTTTCGAAAATTGCAAAAAATTGCGCATTGGAAATAGTGTTCAAACAATTACACTTTTAAGCGTCGGCCCGGGTTCAAACCTTACCGTTCTTCTTTTGTGTAGTGATATGTCAGTCGGCGAGTTAACTCAGAGGACCTGAGTTCGAGTCTCGGCGCGGAAAAAAAATTTTGCTCTCTGAAAATACTTTTGCATGTTTATGTAATTGTATAATACTACGGAGCATTAGAAATAATGCGTGAACGTATGTGCTGTTGTAGTATCACTAGCTTCGGTATCAAGGACACACAAAACTTGGATTCTTACTACACAATGTGTTAGAGAAAGTAATTTACTAAATATAGCAGCAAGATTCATCCACTTTTTGGTTACCAGGGACTAGCCAGTTTTTTGTCGAAAAATCGTCGATTTTCGGTGCATGATTACAATATTCCCTCTTTACTGCGTAAAGCGGTACGTAGTAAGGCGATAAATTAAAAGTGCATAGATTATCTTCTGGCTTGTTTTATGCCTATCATAATGTATTCTGCAAACGTTTTTAAATACTCCTGCCATTTCGCCATCTCGTTGGTTCAGGGCCTTGGGGCAGGTGCGTCCACGTACGGGAAAAGCAGTGGTGTGCTTCGATTCCCGCGCAGTGCTTCGATTTCCGTGTAATGTATGGACGATTTCAATTGGTTTGAGGCTTAAGCAGCATTCCTCACATATCACTTGTAATGCCTTATCGCCAAAATCCACCTTATCTGCTAACTACGTGTGGTTTCCACAGAGTCAAAAGTCTACTACGGAATGGTGCTCTAGAGGAAATTCGAAATTATAGTCCCGATTATAAAAAATACGGGTACATGAGTGTATGTGCGTATGTATCCATATTAACTCCATCCAATTTTAAATTAAAAATGTTTGGGGGTCTGAAATTAACAAACTTGGTACAAATGCAGCTTGGCCCTTTTCATTTAATGGTTTTGTATCGATACGTCTGTATTCCGTGTAATTGACAAGCAGAAGTTTGCCTCGTAACGGGATCTGTCGAAAGCCCGGTCGGTTGGCGCTCGGTTATTCGAAGACGTCCCAGGTGAAGGACGGGGGCAGCGCACGCGTTCGTTGGGAGTTGGGGCTGGGCGGGGGCGCGAGGCGGCCGCCCCGCTGAGCCGCGCCGGCCCCGCCCCGAGGCCATCCATCTCCTCCCGCGCGCTGTCGCAGGTCAGGGCTCCGCAGGCGCCCCGCGCTCCGCCTCGCTGCACTCGCTGCACGCGCCTCACTCACTAGGCGACCGGCAGCGAAGGCCTAGCAGCGCACTGGTAGCTCAGTGCATCAACTGATGTCACTGCAGCGCCTCTGACCGGGAGGTCCTAGGTTCGAGTCCTGACGGCGGCAGGATTTTCGACACTAGCTATTCAGCTAGGTCGAATTCAGTCGCTGTCTGCAGGAGAAGTCTAGCGACCGGCTGCTCTGATCGGTAGTTTTCCGTGGTTTCTCCGATCAACACCAGGCGAATGCCGGAGCAGTACCCTACAAAACGGGACCCTACAAAACGGGCCACGGACCGCACGCGATCTGTCCTTCTCTTCCTTGTTCTATCCTCTCCCCTTACACGCACTTACACTAACATGCACTACACTACCACATATTCCGGGAGACCGGGCGGTAGCTTAGAGCTTGTCTCGCTGGTGGGAGAGTCCTGGTTAGGGGGAAACCCCACTCGCCGACGGTAGGTCGGCGCCGGATCTCACCATCCAGCGGGGGCAGGTCACCGCCATCTCCCAAACATGCACTACAGAAACGGGACTAATGACCGAAGCAGTTGACGCGCCCGGAAACACGAAAAAATCAATCAATCAATCAAACCTAGCAGCGTCTCTAACAGTCCCATGGGCTGGCGCCACGCACTACCCCGCCCGTTACGGCTCCCACACTGTAGATGCACGTTGTCGAAAGAAGAAGGCTAGTGACCGGCTGCTCACAACGGTACTTTCCGTGGTTTCTCCGATCAATACCCGACGCTTGCGGGAGCAGTTCGTGAATAAATGGGCCAAGGACCGCCGGCTATCTTTTCTTTCCTATTCTTGTTCCATTTTCTCCTCTTACAGACACACACGCTTACATGCACTACACTGTATGAACATGTCGACCGGAGACTTAGAACCTGTCGGGGACTTAGTTTGGTCGGTGACCGCAACACATGACGGGGACTTAGAACTTGTCTCGGCTAGGGCGGTGTCCCTCTGGGGGATATACCTGGGTGGGAAAACTCGCGCTAGCCGACCGGAACTCACGTTTTAGCGGGAGAGAAAAGCCTCCATCTCTGGAGATATATCATACACTACACTGACGGGACTATTGATCAAAGCACTTGAAACACCAGGAAAAACGAAAAAAACAATCAATCATGGTATATGAATGAAATATCAAAGCATTAATGCATACCTGTCTACACATGTCTACACGTCTACACATGTCTACACATCATAATCTCTACCTCTACAGCAGTCGAATTTTATCTGCACCCGAATCCACATCTTAAAATCTGATACAGTTTATACTCTTACATGCGCTCTTCTCTAGCGACTCCGGGACATAAGCGGCATCGGTGAACCGTGAATGACGCAATGTAAACAAATCTTCGCAAGCTGATTCCTTCAGAACAGGTCACGTGACGTACCACACGTGATGAGAGAACTATCAAAGACGCGTATGCGCTGCTCATACTGTAGAGAGTTTTTGTAGAGTAGCATGAATCTTTATGAGTATGACGCAACCACGTGGCCTGTATAGTGTGAAGTGTTGACTTTTTGCATATTTCGTTATACAGGATGTCTGGGGGGAAACGCCTAAACTTTGGAAATAAGACACTTAAGACAATTTTAAGCATATTTTGCCTAATAAACTACATGGATATTTGGAATGGCTGATCCGCAAAAACACTCAAAAGTTGGTTTGAAAGTATGGTTTCTAGGCAAACATTTGCATTGTAGAAGCATATAAACACTCCAGAAACATGTAAATTGTTTATTATTAACAAAATAAATGAAAATATTAGTTCAGAAAGAAAAATTAACCCAGAAATTAAAAAAATATTCGAACTATGTAAATTGGGTACTTTTTTATTTCTGGATTAATTTTTCTTTCTGATGAAATATACTCATTTATTTTGTTTATAATAAACAATTTACATATTTCTGTTGTTTATAAGGCTCGACAACGCAACTTTGTGCCTAGAAAGCTTATTTTCAAACCAACTTTTGAGTGCTTAAGGCGGCTCAGCCATTCGGAATATCCATGTAGTTTATAAGACAAAATATGCTTCAAATTGTCTTAAGAGCTTATTTTCGGAATTTCGACGTTTCACCGAACAGACACAGACACCGACACAGACACCGACACAGACACCGGAATGTTCGTTATATATTTCGTTATGTAGTGCCCGCTACTCAGCACGCAGCAGCGCGGTGCACAGCGGGTAGCGTGGACACTTCCGCAGTGGACAGGTGTGCAACGCATCACAATGAGCAGGAGGAGGCGAGGGGCGAGCCCGAGGGTGTAGGTCCAGAGGGACGGTGCCGTACTGACGCCGGGTGTGTCGCAAGACCATGCAGTTGCAACGGGAAGGGGGCGTCACAGAGAGCCTATAAATGTGGGTGGCCTTTTTTCCAAAAGGAGGCCATTTTTCCACAAACCTTCGTCACGAGGTTGTCGCGAAGGCTCCAGTGTGCGCGGCAAGCCGCAAGCTTGCGGGAATGAGCGCCAGGCTCTTGTCGAATAGTGTGTTCGGTAGTTAATAGATGCTAACGGGGAGAGAATGCTCCGGTAGTAAATGGTACAGCTCACATGTACATATGTAAATATATTGTACGTATAAATACCAAAGCCATCTTGTCCGTGATTTGTGCAACCCGAGACGTCACAGTTATAAATGAAAGTAGAACCAGACTGTGATAGGCAGTGTGTGCTGCTAACGTAAATTCCCATAATGCCACATTCTCTTGATTTGTATTTGTTCAGTAATAGCTCCCCACCAAACACATATCTGCATATAATTATATTTTATTTGTCTTGATTGATAGAAGTTGTCTGCGATAGACCGACAGAGGGTTACTTGATTACTACATAAAGATATGCAATAAGTTCCGCATTTCCTAATGGGTTCGTTAGATAACTACCTTGTGTTAGGTTTCACTTTCAGTGAAAGAAAATGTTTATGAAATAAAGACTGATTTTTACTTTATCACATATTTAGGATAGTGAAAGTTTGTAATGCTGAAGTAATAAGTTACTACATTTTTTACAGACTAACGTTTGTGAGTCCCTGACACCGAGAAAGTATTTTTTTCTTTTTCCTATCCGTACAATATTAATTTCTTGCTTACATAGCACAGTCAAGATACACATAAATTGATATAAATAGAATTTTTTCTGAAAACTGTCCGTCCGTTCATCCTTTATCAGTGAATACTAGCACCTAAACCGTCCACAGGATTTTCACCCTAAAAATATATTCCCCGATTAATCTGTCTAATGTCGAGCCACTCGAATTTGACAAGGAGCTGTAGTGGTTTGGAGTACTCGAAACCCCAAGAATATTTTCAAAATTTTATTAAAAATACTTCCACTTTTTTCTTCACTTTTTTGTACAAACGGAGAAAAGACCACTTACAAAAATTGTGCAGGTCTGATTTTCAATAAAAACTGAATTTTCAAACATTGCAAAAGTTAAATATTTGCTCGAGCCCTCCTACAAATACATTATTGGAAGAAAGTGATTTTTTCTTTAAAAATCGGTTCTTCAAAATTAGATCTTTATTTAATCACATGAACAATAGTTTTCTTCATTTTTATATGAAGTCATAAGAATTTCAAAAAATACTTAAACAAAATTTTCTCAAAAATGTCTCCATATTCTAAAGAAAATTATTTTCTGTAATAGAGGAAAATTATCTTCATTCTTTGGTAAGCATCCGGGTTTCATTAAAACCTCTAAAATTTCGATAATTGGAATTGCTAATGTTTGGCGCGGTTACATGCTTTCGCTCGACTAATGTATTGCGGCTAATGCTTTTCCCGGTTTAATTAGTATTATGATATCGCGCAACCGTTACATATAATACGAAGAAATATGTGCTGTTGTTGCACAACTTGTAATAAAAATGTCATTAAATTAAATTGCTGTACGTAAAGTAAAACAAAAACCGTGATATGAAAAAAATTAATTTATCGATCCAGTAAAAAATTCTGCAGGCTTCGTAGCACAAATACTTTATAATTGATAAACATCTTCAAGTGAATTAAACTTTAATTAATTGTGGAAATAACTAAAATTGTTGTAATTTGGTAGAGTGTTTTCGGCGTTCTCCTGGGCAATAAGCAGTACTGGAGAGGTAAACATTTATAAGAATATTTTAATTACCATTTGAATAATGACATCACAATTTTGCTCTGTATGTTTACGTATCCAGAAATATCCACTCTATTGACAATATTTTCTGCTGTACGTGTAAGAGAGAAAAAGAGATACTACAAATAATTTATGTATGTAATGCAATTGATGGTGTACCAGTAAAAGAGATATAATAGCAATGAAATAATGTGTATAATTCCAATCATATAACTGAAGCCAAATGAAAGTGGAAAAGTCAACGTGTATTAGACGACTTGACTTCTCAGTAAATGAAGTGTGAAGATAAGGCGCTGGTGAATAAATAGTATTATAATAAAATTATGAACAGTTATCCCACCAATGTATTCTGAAAATAAGTTAATCTAGATTAATATAGTTTTCCTTGGTAAATTATGACTTACTTTTCATTTACTCCAAGCTGTGGAAAATAGACAGATCGACAGACCTTTTACGATTGAATTACAGTTACATTTTTTGGTGAGATACTGACTGTTACCGGGTGACCTTGTTTCCAGATAGTCAAGGCTTGAACGTCGAGCGAATTCTATTTCAGTTCGGGCATGATGGAAACGATGCTCTTTACGTGACAGACTACATTTCTGCCCATCACTCATCAGGCAAGGCACCGTTCAATCTTCGGGGTTGTTGGACAGGTTGAATTTAGCAGCTAAAAGTTTCTCTTCCCATTTATACAAGTTAAAAGTTACAATGTATGACGTAATCATCAGCATCAAGAAATCTATACATATTTGCAAAAGCAGACGGATATGACCTTCGAGACTTTGTTTATCACAATTGCGAGAGAAGTGGACGGAATCGTTCGGAAAAAATGTCTTTGCTGGATCTGGACATCGCTAAAGATAGAGACGTAAAGACGTTAGTTATGTTAGTCAATGCGTAATGCTCTGGGAGAATTCAAAAATGGGTCGTACACTTAGATTGATTTTCAAAATATTGCATTACAATTACATTTTACCTTTCTTACTTTTACCGCTGATTTCCCTTAAAAGCCTTTTTGATTTCATTCCATAAAAGGAGAACTCATTTCAATTATTCCTGAAAAGTTTTCTAATAAAAGTAAGTAAATACTTTAATGAAGAAGCGTAATTTAAAACTGAATAAATGAAATATTCATTTCTCGATTCATGTTTTCTTCTTTTCAAAATCGGTGCAGATAAATAGTATGCGTTGGTTTAATTGACTGTGTGAAGTTGCATTTATTACATGTCATGTACTGCAAATTTTGATAAGATATGGTATTTCCACAAAACGAAATAAAACTACATCAAAATTTAATTCAGGAAAAAGGTAAAACCTACTTCGATATATGTAAAAACACACTTAAATGTAACTGACAATTTATAACACACAAGCTTAGTCATACCATTTAATCTTTGGATTCAGCCATAACAGTAGGTGGCAATTATTTGTTAAAGTATTGTTAAACAGACATTGAAAATATTTAAATAATATATTGTTAACCCTTTTACTGCGTTACCGTTAACCGTAATGCTGTGCGAAAAAGACGGAGAATTTTCGGGAGAAAAACTTTTATGACACGGTCCAGGTGACGAAAAAGTAGATAAATCTAATTGTTAAATTTAGGAAAAATCCTTCAACACGTGATCTACTCAGTATCCATGTTTTGTGAGTCCTTGATACCGAAAAATCGAATGAGGGCAAAACGTCTGTGTCCGTCTGTGAACAATGCACGCGACTAAACCGTTCATCTGATTTTCTCCAAAATTGATATTCCCAAATCTATCGGCTGATGTACCAGCCCCTTTGAATTTAAAACCGATATTTTAGTTTTTTGGGGGGGTACTTTACATGAAGCCACTGTGATATTTTCAAAAGTTAAAAAAGTCTCCAACGTTTTTAATTAAATTTTGTTTTTTAATAGTGTAAAGAACGTTTAAGAGAATGGTCCAGGTCTCATTTTCGTTCAAAACTCTAATTTTTCGAAAATTGCAAAATTTCAAAATTTTTCGGCGTCTTCCTACAACTATAATTATGAAGGTGGCGATTTTACTCTTAATGAAATCTATTTCTTAAAGATAGATTTTAATGTAAGACCATGTACAATATTTCGAAAAATTGAGTAG
>BLKR01010157.1:0-67371 GCA_011170035.1 Teleogryllus occipitalis
ATTTCATTGCTTTGGAATTTTCTCTAGTTCCTGATTATCTAAAGAAAACATAGACACTTCTTACATAGCCGGAGATTGCATAGTTTCCTTTTATTTCTGCGGGCATTGCTTAGTAATAAAATAATAATAATAATAATAATAATAATAATAATAATAATAATAATAATAATAATAATAATAATAATAATAATAATAATAATATAATAGTAATGATAACTGAAATGCCCACCAACATTCAGTCACAGTTCATGCATATTTAGTAACATAGCTGTCTGGTTTTATATTAATTCTTGCGTGCTTCCAAATTGATTTTGTTGGATTTTTACATCGAACTACATGGCACCGACCTCATCTTACGAAACATGAAATTTGATTTGCCATATACTATAATTCATTTAAAAGCAGCAGTGCCCCTCGTAAGGATCGAACGCAAGATCATTAGATCATGCAACATATCCGCTGCCTACCAAGCTACCTACAAATTCAGAGCATTTAATTGTAAGAAAGTTACTCAACGCCAAGTAAGGTCTGGAAAGTCTTTTTTATGTTTTAGAGAATAACATTTTCTTATTGAAAAAGGAAGATTGACCACATTTTCTATTTTTGAAATTACTGAGGCAGCTAACCTTATACCTCGTGTTTCCGTTTCATAAAACTTCATTCTTGGACCCAAAGCTTTATTCGCTTCATTGCTTGTCATAATATTCAATTGATATATTAGATACATCATAAGTATTTGTTTCATTATTGATAGGTTTGGATTGCTTCTTTTGGTTCTCCTAGATAGTATAAGGTAGACCGTTCATAAACTAATTTCCTTCTTCCTGGTGAAGATATTTATGATGTTTAAGTATGAACATTTAATTGTATATGTTAATGTCAATACTGTTACAATAATTTTTCTTTATGTATTATTTTTAGATAAAACGGCAGTTATGTTCCTCGACAATTTTTCGGTTAATATCATCACTGAAGAAACGAAAATTGTTCATAATAATTTTTTAGACATTAACAAAAGGGGAATTGATAAAAACTAATATACAAATCACATACGCAAAAAGATGCTGTCAGGTGTGGGGTTCGAACCCACGCTCCCTCTCGGGAACCAGAGCTTAAATCTGGCGCCTTAGACCGCTCGGCCAACCTGACATGGGTAACTGGCCCTTTAGAATCAAAAAGTACGAAACAATTTTTCTTCCTTCAAAGGCCGGAAACACACGGGAACACTTTAGCGCACGTTAAAAATGCGTCTGTTGCAGGATTTACAGACACAAACGGGGCATGGCACACTAGCGCTTGGGGCTACGTGCGTTGTGTTCGGCTTTTGTACCTATCCAACTTCCTTCAAAAACTCACAAAATTCAAATATTGGGCAATAAACCTTAAGAAACTTCTCATATCTAAAAATTATACCATTTTACTTTCTCGCTATGAAATAGAAGGTAAGTTATGCAATGCTGCGCGAAAAAATGGCAGATTTTCGGCAGAAAAACTCTATTACATGGCTCTGGTTATGAAAATGTGGATGAATTCATTTGCTAACTATAGAAAAAATCTCTAACACGTGGTGTAGCCAGAATGCATGTTTTGTGGGTTATTAATAACGAAAAATCGAATGATGACAAAACGTCTGTCTGTCCTTCCGTCCGTCCGTCTGTGAAAAACGCTTGCGGCCAAAACGTTCAGCCGATTTTCTCCAGATTTTCTTCGCCAATCTGTCTTGCTGATATCTCGGCCTCTGGAATTTGAATTCGATATTTTAATTTTGGGGCGTACCTTACATGATGTTCTTGAGATATTTTCAGAATTTTTAAAAAAATTGCCTCAATGTTTTTGATTAAATTTTGTTAGATAGAGTGAAGGACGTTTATAAGGATGGTGAAGGTCTCTTGATCGTTTAAAAACCTGATTTTTTGAAAATTGCATAAGTTCAAAAAATATTCGGAGTCTTTCAAAAAACACAATTATGAAGATAGAGAATATTTCCTTAATAAAATATGTTCCTTAAAGGTAGATATTTAAATAATGTTATGAAATTTTTTCGAAGATTTAAGTACTTTTTGAGTAATTTTTCGCGAAATATATGCAATTTTAATTTAGTTAAAACATTTTTTATCAAAAATTTGAACTAACAATTTTGATTAAATTTTAACCTCGGGTAGTGTATAGTTTGCTTAAGAGCATTGTGCAGGAGTCATGTTCGTTGAAAAACTGATTTTTGACAAATGCAAAATTTCAAAATATTTTTCGGCGTCTTCCTACGACTACAGTTATAAAGATAAACATTCTTTCTTAATAAAACGTGTTTACAGAAACCAGATTTTCAAATAGTGTCATGATCATTTTTTTTTAATATGAGGAATTTTTGCGAAATTGTGTGTCAAACATTGTACTTTTTATTTTCTTTAAACCTTTAATATTTTTGATTAAATTTGGACCTTAGCGTAAAGGACGTGTAAGAGAATGGTGCAGATTTCATGTTCGTTGAAATGCCTGATTTTTCGGAAATTAAAAAAAATTGAATTTTTTCGACTTCCTAGAACTGCAATTACGAAGGTAACTTTTTTCATAATGAAATATGTTCATCAAAAACAGATCTTTCCATAGGGTCAAGTTCAATTTTTCGAAAAAATAACAATTTTTGACAAAATATTTGGCGTCAATATTAGGCCATATTTTATTTTATCAATTATTTTCTCAGAAAGGGCCCTAAATTTTTTCTTTAATTTTTAGTACATAGCAAAGAACAGTAAACAAAGCGGTGCTGTCTCCATTTTTAACTTTCTCTGTATTTTTGAAAATTCGAAAAAAATCGAGATGGTAAATTCGAATTTCCCGCGCTTCATTTTGAGGCGGTGTCACTCCAGTGGCAATGAAATTTTAAAGGTACTTGGGGACTGCCAATCGTATCTTTAAACAATACTTTTAATAATATTTAATCATTAAATCTATTTTAAATTGCGTCGTTTAATTGAGTTAAATGTGAAAACGTATAGATCATTTCGTTGTGCAAAACGTGTCGGAAGGACGAAAATGCCTGTGTAAAGACGAGTAGTGTTGGCGAGTAGTGTACGACAAAAATCATGTTTCAGAGTTCTGATATTAGCAAGTTGTCATTCCTATGTATCTCGAGAGTTCCTTCAATTTCTCGTTACTGTATTCGGAATGTGATTCGCAAAATGTGACATATTTGAATTGCGATTAACTAAAAATTTCTTCTTCGTTTTCTTTCACTTATCCTTCATAAGAATATGCGCAACTGCGTGTGTTTACCCCTTGGATGCACCACATGGGTCTTTGAGGCTCGGAGATATTTTAAGCGTTATTAAATCCACGAACGGTATTTAGATTCTTTCTAATAATAAATATCTCTAAAACTTTTATGAATAATGTGTTTTAAATAAAACTTACGGAATACAATTACACACTTCGCAGAACTTTTGAAATGTTCGAAGTTACCTCACTTCTGCACAACCTGGGTCTTTTAGGCCCGTGTTAACGTCTGTCGGCTATTAATGTTTTACAGTTCTTCTGGTTTCCGGCTATTATTGTTCTACACTTCTTCTGGTCTCTCCATTGAAACTATGGAAGAATATAGATAAGCACTCAATTGATGCAGCTAACCAACAGATATAACAACTTGTCTTTTGTAAATATCGTCATTTTTGAAGTCGGTCTTGCAGAGTCAGTACGTCACGCACTTGCACGTCCTATTTTGAATTCTGGGAGAAATATTACCACGGATAGCTATTTCACTAGCGTATCACTAGCATAAAATTTCGCTCAGAAAAATATCACTGTTGTTAGGACTTTACAACCAATCGATTGGACGAATCTGCTATCATGAATCCAATCTGCAACGTGAAAAGCATTCTTCAGTTTCGGTTTCAATGAAGTCACCATGGTGAGTTATGTCCCCAAAAATAACAGTAGTGTTGTCCTCATAAGTACACTTCACGGAGATACGGCAATAGTTGTAAAAAAAGTAAAACCTTACATTGTTCTATAACAAAACAAAATCGGGAGTGGACACCATTGATCAAATGACTAAAACCTATACCAGAAAGAGACACACCGGAAGATGGCCACTAGTTCTTTTTTAGTTGGGTGGTTAGTGATTCAAAAGAGTAATACCTACACTAGAAAGTGACACACGAGAAGATGGACACTAGTTCTTTTTTAGTTGGGTGGTTAGTGATTCCGAGCGGGTCAACAGCTTAGGTCATTAGTCACTTTAGTGTAGAGCATGTTTTTTCATCGGACGATGGCGGTGATCTTCCCACGCTAGATGGCGAGATCCGGTGCCGACCTACCGTCGGCTAGCGGGGTTTCCCCCTAGCCAGAACTCTCCCACCAGCGGGACACACTTCCAGCCGGAACATGCCGGTCCTAAGTGACCCATGTGAAGTATTATCGTAAAGTTAAGTGGTGGTGCATCTAAGGGTTAAGGGATTTTTCTAAATTTCGGGGATTGTCATAGACGCCACTGATAGGTGTTACGAGTTAGGTAAATGTTACTAGTTAGGCAAAGTGCAAGGCAATCGGAACAAAATTTAGAGTATAATGCACTAAAATTCAGTAACGTGATTTACTTGAACTGAAAAATAGTTTGTGACACGGAACGTGGCCCGTTAGCTCAGTTGGTTAGAGCGTCGTGCTAATAACGCGAAGGTCGTGGGTTCGATCCCCCCACGGGCCAAGTTTTTATTGGGGTTAACATTTGCCTTCTGTTCTGTGAAATCGAAGGATTACAAAAATCTTCTAAGTTTCGTGAAAGGATTACAACGCTGTCGAGACATTATGAAGGGCTCAGAGAATTGCAGACGAGATCGTGCTATTTATAAATAGAAGTGCCTCTACTTTCACAGCGCTGTTGTACGTTGGAACACGGGTGCTCCTGTTCCGTGTTTATAGATCCTACAAAAATATTGTAAGAGTGATTTTATTATGAGTTGGTAGAATAAGGCTATTCGCACACTAACAATTTGAGAGAGACTAGATGGCGATGCGTTGCTCTTGTTTACAAACATTTATAAATAATATATTTTTTCTATCTAAAACAAAATATTATAGAGGAACCAATGGGAACGAATGACAAATTTGCAAATAGTAGAAGATTATCTCGAAACAGTTTTCAATACTATGTTTGTTTCGTGTTTGATCGGAATGCAACTACAGGGGTATTTTTCTATGTTATTTCCTAAACCTACGTTTTTTTTTCATAATTGAATTACTCTTCAAAATATATTGTACATTGAGACAACGTTTTCACCTATTTAAGATCCTTATTAATTATTTAACATCTAATAATCAAGTAATACAAGTTTTATTATTAAGAATTCCCCATTCAAATATTTCTGCGTATTGAAAAAAATGTTTATATAATAAGGAATTTAAAAATAGTAATAAGTAGTAAGGAGTATAAACATCAAATCTCGGACGTTCCATAGAAAAAAAAACGGCAAACATTTGCGTATGAGGCAACAATTTCCCACTTCACGCCGTTTCAGCTTGTTCATGTGCCCTTCCGGGGATTGGACAGAAAATAAGGGCGGGATCAAAAGAAGTTGCCCATGTTCACAGGAGCGCCGGGCTTCTTATGCGGGCAAATAGCTCGTGCGTGAGCGTTTTGACAGATATGACGTATGTAGTGAAGTAGGGAAAATAAAAAGCTGCCCCGGGTGAGGATCGAACTCACGACCTTAAGATTATGAGACTTACGCGCTGCCTACTGCGCTACCGAGGCGCGCAGGTAGGCTCGGCTAATTTTTTTTTAAAGAAACAGAAATTCGAATTTCATTTTCAGTATTTTGTTCTTTTCCAAATTTTCCTGGAATTGATAGTAATGCTGCCGATATTCATCTCTATATCGTAGGAGTATTCGTCACGAAAGCTATCTACAACATCGTTTGGTGGAGCTTGTTTGAAATGTGAAAAACTGAGTTCTTTATATCCACATATCCTCACCACTACTCTTCCTTCTTGGCGGTAATGCCTACAATGCATTCCTTGTCTTCGTTTTGGAATAAATAGTGAGTGTAAGCGACACTAAGAATACTTTTGTGCGGGTTTCCAGAACTACGGAGATCATTCAAATCCGATAAGTTTTCACAGTGTTCTTAGCACTGAGGAACATTATTTAAGAAATTCGAACTAATGATCATCGATCAGTTTTTCAAAGGTTTTTGACTCGTGATGTCATGAAATAAATTTTGCAATTTTTCATTATTCAGAAGTTGAGTGTCTAAAGGGTCTAGGGATATTAATTCATTACAGGCATAAGACTTTTATTAGTTTTTCCAAGTATCTTTTAGCTCACGAAAGTATTACAATACAACGATATTTAGTGGTAAGCAAACGCATTTTCCCATCATGTTAGATTATAATCTATAAGATATGCAATTACTTTACATCACATACCCCAACCAACAATTAAATTTTTAGGGACTAATGTAGAGCACTGTTTTTACGCAAAGTGAAGTACGCCTGCAAGTGTTGTGTGGTCGTAATTTGTTTATTAATGCAAGGTATGTGAGTGGAGTGAACGGGAAATAATCAAGACATGCAAATGATTGATGTTTGTATATATTGACCCAGTTATGAAGGTTCAGACGTTAAATTCTCCTGGTATTATCATAATATTACTACACTTAATTACCAAATGTTCGTTATTCGTTACGGTATGTGTAGAGACGTTCCGATTCCACCAATTCTATTCCGGAATCGATTCTTTTCTTTTGGTTGCTATGGAATTTGTATTCGATTCCTTTGCTTCCGATTCTTGCTGGAATTGATTCCAGATGGCTGGAATGGAATCAAATTAATACTTTTGATTTTAACAAATATGCATATTCCTGTGGTTTTACTGAATTTTTAGGATTTTTGTAATTTTCATTTTTTATTATTACAGTTATTAGTTGTTTTATTAATTTTATAGAAGTCCTTGTGTTTGAATTCAATCTCCCACCATGCCTTCATCTGTTTCTTCGATCACATCAAACCGCGTTGTTGAAATTACATTTACTTATTGCACATGTAATTTTTCAATAAGGTTTCACAATCTATTATCAAGATGATTTGAACACAAACACGTAGGTTTCGATCATCCTTACCGTTGTATAAAGAAAGAAATGAAAAAAAATGCAGACAGACCTTTTTCTAAATGCTCGATTCCGGTATCGATTCTTTCGTTGAATGGTGTCCTCATGTGAATCGATTTCTTGAGCAAACAAAAGAATCGATTCCTAGGGAAATCAATTCTTTTCCTTCGATTCGATTCTAGAATCGATTCCAACTTGTTGATTCTTGAACAGATTCCGGAATCAATTATTTTGCAGGAATCAAACGTCTCTAGATACATGTGTTTCAACCCGATGTTGGTGATTTAACTCCTCAGATTGCCGCCAGAGAGCGTTGTCACCCATGATGCAATACTTTAAAGTATGTTGTAATATATTCACTATTAGGATTTGTAGTGAATTTGATAAGTGACATTCGATGTAGATAATTCTCTTTTATATGTAGATAATACTGCACTGTCACTTAAAAGTTTGAACAATAAGTTTGAACGAACCTCTTGTAATCGACGCTGAGAGGATACACAATACAAGTGGGTTAACACTCTAATTGAAGAATGTATTGTTACTCTTAGCTCCCGTCAGACGCATAAATCTTTCGCCTTTTACTAAAGATTTCCGTGGCGGGGGTTATTAATGAGTCTATAACTAATTTTTGTATGTGGGAATCCATCGGATTCCCCAATGAACAAGTTAAACATAGTTGGAAAACATGGTTTCTCAATGAGTTTCCATATCGGTGGCGATAGCGGTAGCCGGTGACATAAACAATTAGTTACCTGCAGTAGCCGTTATTCCGTAGTCCGATTATTTAGACATGTCAGTCACGCTCGCAGAAGGGAAAGCAGACTTCAGCAGGGAGTTGTAATTTGTAGTGACGCTACAGCTCCGTTTAAAGTTTGCCTTCCCTCTCCCTTTTTCGTGCGTGACCTTGACAGAGCCATCTAAAGTTAGCAGCGCCCAGAAACGAATCTCTACCAAACTATATCCAAAACTAACGGCTAATTAAATGCTAATTAAGTGTTCTATTCCCGAATTTCCCGCTTCTATAGTTTCCCCAAAATCGTAAGCAAGAGAAAAACAATTAACATTGGTTCATATGGGCGAAAAAACATTAAAACAAAAAAAATTAAACCCTACCCAAACATTAACATGAATTAACGGCTCTACGAAAAATATTACTCCCGTATTTATATTTCAAAATTATGGCTGTACAAAGATAAACAGTTAACATTGGTTCTTATGGGAGAAAAAACATAAAACGTAGAAAGCACAGAAAAATGTAGAAACGCTACCCAAACATTAAAATGAAGTAACGGCTCTACGAAAAATATTACTCCCGTATTTATATTTCAAAATTATGGCTGTACAAAGATAAACAGTTAACATTGGTTCTTATGGGAGAAAAAACATAAAACGTAAAAAGCACAGAAAAATTTAGAAACCCTACCCAAACATTATCATGAAGTAACGGCTCTAAGAAAAAAATTACTCCCGCATTTATATTCCAGAATTCGGAAAAACTGCATAGCTCATAATTTGCCGGTTTTAAGATGTAAAAACAAAGAATTAGCCGCGGGTCATTTTCTCAAAGAAATTGGTGTTCATGCTAACTTCCATTACAAATTTATTTATTTATTTATTTATTTTACGTCAAAAAAAAGTTAAAACTACGTATGACGTGCTATAGGGAAAAGTGAATTGTGTGCACATTTTACAAAATTTTGTGATCCCTACACTAAGTCATATACTACTTGAATTTTGAAGAGAAAAAAACTCTCATGTAATAAAATCTATTTTCAAGGATAAATAAGCAATAAATTTTGGTGTTTTATCTATGTTGTCCTTCGGAATATAACTTCCGGCCGCGATAACTTGAATAATTGTATTTCCTACTGAATTCTAGAAGACGTGCACAGAAAATGAAGTTACACTTATCTCCAGAAGCAGCACAAGGGACCATTGCAGCATTTGCTCAATGGATCAGGGAAACTGGACGAAAAACCTGATCGAGATGGGGTTAGAAGTTAGTAGGACAATACATCTAAATCCGATGATAAACCAGGTATACCCACCAAAATGTACTCCCAATTTGTCGCTTTTTATCTACAAACGATTACAGAAGAAATCATATAGATATCTCCATTCTTTCAAAAAATATTTACAACAAAACTAACATTACACCTACGATCCTCCTGCGAGCACCGTCAGAGAAGAAACGAAAAGTTCCCTGTAAGCTATCAGACGTAACAATTCTTACGCCAAAATTTGCCCTAAGCCAGTGATAAAAGATAATCAGTAATACAAAAATTTGCCGCTGACCGGTTAGTTTGAATAATATGGGTTCGAATCCATAAATTGGCCCTCGGTCGAACGCTGTGCGCAAAGAAAAGAAACATTCTTTCCAACCATTCGATGTAACAATTCATACTGTACGGCAAACCATCCCCTAAACTAATACTAAAAGTAATCTGTAATAAAAAAATTTGCCGCCGACCGGTTAGTTTGAATAACATAGGTTCAAATCCCAAAAATTACCCTCGTGAGAACGTGATGCGCAAGGAAGAGAGACGCTTCTTCCAAACCATCGCAAATCATAATTCCTACTCTACGCCAAAATGTACCATAGACCAATAATAAAAGTAATCTGTAATAAAAAAATTTGCCGCAGACCAATTAGTTTGAATAACATGGGTTCGAATCCCAAAAATTACCCTCGGCAGAACGCCTCGGCAGAGAGACGCTCCTTCCAAGCTAGCGCAATTATTAATCCATACTCCACACCAAAATGTGCCCTAACCCAATACTAAACGTAATCTGTAATATAAAAATTTGCCGCTCACCGGTTAGTTTGAATACAATGGGCTCGAATCCCATAAATGATCCTTGGTCGAACGCTGTGCGTCAGGAAGAGAGACGCTCCTTCCAAACCATTTCAATTTATAATTCATACTTTACGCCAAAATGTGCCCTAAACAAATACTAAAAGTAATCCGTAATAAAAACATTTGCCGCTGACCGGTGCGTTCGAATGACATGGGTTCGAATTCCCAAAAGAACCACCGTCCGAACGCTGTGCGCCAGGAAGAGAGACGCTCCTTCCAAATCATCGCAATTTATAATTCATACTCCACGCTAAATGTGCTCTATACGAATACTAAAAGTTATCTATAATAAAAAAATTTGCCGCGAACCGGTTAGATTATATAACATGGGTTCGGATCTTCAATATGACCCTCGGTCGAACGCTGTACTGTTTTTTTTTTTTTCTCCCATAAGAACCAATGTTAACTGTTTATCTTTGTACAGCCATAATTTTGAAATATAAATACGGGAGTAATATTTTTCGTAGAGCCGTTAATTCATGTTAATGTTTGGGTAGGGTTTAATTTTTTTTGTTTTAATGTTTTTTCGCCCATATGAACCAATGTTAATTGTTTTTCTCTTGCTTACGATTTTGGGGAAACTATAGAAGCGGGAAATTCGGGAATAGAACACTTAATTAGCATTTAATTAGCCGTTAGTTTTGGATATAGTTTGGTAGAGATTCGTTTCTGGGCGCTGCTAACTTTAGATGGCTCTGTCAAGGTCACGCACGAAAAAGGGAGAGGGAAGGCAAACTTTAAACGGAGCTGTAGCGTCACTACAAATTACAACTCCCTGCTGAAGTCTGCTTTCCCTTCTGCGAGCGTGACTGACATGTCTAAATAATCGGACTACGGAATAACGGCTACTGCAGGTAACTAATTGTTTATGTCACCGGCTACCGCTATCGCCACCGATATGGAAACTCATTGAGAAACCATGTTTTCCAACTATGTTTAACTTGTTCATTGGGGAATCCGATGGATTCCCACATACAAAAATTAGTTATAGACTCATTAATAACCCCCGCCACGGAAATCTTTAGTAAAAGGCGAAAGATTTATGCGTCTGACGGGAGCTAAGAGTAACAATACATTCTTCAATTAGAGTGTTAACCCACTTGTATTGTGTATCCTCTCAGCGTCGATTACAAGAGGTTCGTTCAAACTTATTGTTCAAACTTTTAAGTGACAGTGCAGTATTATCTACATATAAAAGAGAATTATCTACATCGAATGTCACTTATCAAATTCACTACAAATCCTAATAGTGAATATATTACAACATACTTTAAAGTATTGCATCATGGGTGACAACGCTCTCTGGCGGCAATCTGAGGAGTTAAATCACCAACATCGGGTTGAAACACATGTATCTAGAGACGTTTGATTCCTGCAAAATAATTGATTCCGGAATCTGTTCAAGAATCAACAAGTTGGAATCGATTCTAGAATCGAATCGAAGGAAAAGAATTGATTTCCCTAGGAATCGATTCTTTTGTTTGCTCAAGAAATCGATTCACATGAGGACACCATTCAACGAAAGAATCGATACCGGAATCGAGCATTTAGAAAAAGGTCTGTCTGCATTTTTTTTCATTTCTTTCTTTATACAACGGTAAGGATGATCGAAACCTACGTGTTTGTGTTCAAATCATCTTGATAATAGATTGTGAAACCTTATTGAAAAATTACATGTGCAATAAGTAAATGTAATTTCAACAACGCGGTTTGATGTGATCGAAGAAACAGATGAAGGCATGGTGGGAGATTGAATTCAAACACAAGGACTTCTATAAAATTAATAAAACAACTAATAACTGTAATAATAAAAAATGAAAATTACAAAAATCCTAAAAATTCAGTAAAACCACAGGAATATGCATATTTGTTAAAATCAAAAGTATTAATTTGATTCCATTCCAGCCATCTGGAATCAATTCCAGCAAGAATCGGAAGCAAAGGAATCGAATACAAATTCCATAGCAACCAAAAGAAAAGAATCGATTCCGGAATAGAATTGGTGGAATCGGAACGTCTCTACACATACCGTAACGAATAACGAACATTTGGTAATTAAGTGTAGTAATATTATGATAATACCAGGAGAATTTAACGTCTGAACCTTCATAACTGGGTCAATATATACAAACATCAATCATTTGCATGTCTTGATTATTTCCCGTTCACTCCACTCACATACCTTGCATTAATAAACAAATTACGACCACACAACACTTGCAGGCGTACTTCACTTTGCGTAAAAACAGTGCTCTACATTAGTCCCTAAAAATTTAATTGTTGGTTGGGGTATGTGATGTAAAGTAATTGCATATCTTATAGATTATAATCTAACATGATGGGAAAATGCGTTTGCTTACCACTAAATATCGTTGTATTGTAATACTTTCGTGAGCTAAAAGATACTTGGAAAAACTAATAAAAGTCTTATGCCTGTAATGAATTAATATCCCTAGACCCTTTAGACACTCAACTTCTGAATAATGAAAAATTGCAAAATTTATTTCATGACATCACGAGTCAAAAACCTTTGAAAAACTGATCGATGATCATTAGTTCGAATTTCTTAAATAATGTTCCTCAGTGCTAAGAACACTGTGAAAACTTATCGGATTTGAATGATCTCCGTAGTTCTGGAAACCCGCACAAAAGTATTCTTAGTGTCGCTTACACTCACTATTTATTCCAAAACGAAGACAAGGAATGCATTGTAGGCATTACCGCCAAGAAGGAAGAGTAGTGGTGAGGATATGTGGATATAAAGAACTCAGTTTTTCACATTTCAAACAAGCTCCACCAAACGATGTTGTAGATAGCTTTCGTGACGAATACTCCTACGATATAGAGATGAATATCGGCAGCATTACTATCAATTCCAGGAAAATTTGGAAAAGAACAAAATACTGAAAATGAAATTCGAATTTCTGTTTCTTTAAAAAAAAATTAGCCGAGCCTACCTGCGCGCCTCGGTAGCGCAGTAGGCAGCGCGTAAGTCTCATAATCTTAAGGTCGTGAGTTCGATCCTCACCCGGGGCAGCTTTTTATTTTCCCTACTTCACTACATACGTCATATCTGTCAAAACGCTCACGCACGAGCTATTTGCCCGCATAAGAAGCCCGGCGCTCCTGTGAACATGGGCAACTTCTTTTGATCCCGCCCTTATTTTCTGTCCAATCCCCGGAAGGGCACATGAACAAGCTGAAACGGCGTGAAGTGGGAAATTGTTGCCTCATACGCAAATGTTTGCCGTTTTTTTTTCTATGGAACGTCCGAGATTTGATGTTTATACTCCTTACTACTTATTACTATTTTTAAATTCCTTATTATATAAACATTTTTTTCAATACGCAGAAATATTTGAATGGGGAATTCTTAATAATAAAACTTGTATTACTTGATTATTAGATGTTAAATAATTAATAAGGATCTTAAATAGGTGAAAACGTTGTCTCAATGTACAATATATTTTGAAGAGTAATTCAATTATGAAAAAAAAACGTAGGTTTAGGAAATAACATAGAAAAATACCCCTGTAGTTGCATTCCGATCAAACACGAAACAAACATAGTATTGAAAACTGTTTCGAGATAATCTTCTACTATTTGCAAATTTGTCATTCGTTCCCATTGGTTCCTCTATAATATTTTGTTTTAGATAGAAAAAATATATTATTTATAAATGTTTGTAAACAAGAGCAACGCATCGCCATCTAGTCTCTCTCAAATTGTTAGTGTGCGAATAGCCTTATTCTACCAACTCATAATAAAATCACTCTTACAATATTTTTGTAGGATCTATAAACACGGAACAGGAGCACCCGTGTTCCAACGTACAACAGCGCTGTGAAAGTAGAGGCACTTCTATTTATAAATAGCACGATCTCGTCTGCAATTCTCTGAGCCCTTCATAATGTCTCGACAGCGTTGTAATCCTTTCACGAAACTTAGAAGATTTTTGTAATCCTTCGATTTCACAGAACAGAAGGCAAATGTTAACCCCAATAAAAACTTGGCCCGTGGGGGGATCGAACCCACGACCTTCGCGTTATTAGCACGACGCTCTAACCAACTGAGCTAACGGGCCACGTTCCGTGTCACAAACTATTTTTCAGTTCAAGTAAATCACGTTACTGAATTTTAGTGCATTATACTCTAAATTTTGTTCCGATTGCCTTGCACTTTGCCTAACTAGTAACATTTACCTAACTCGTAACACCTATCAGTGGCGTCTATGACAATCCCCGAAATTTAGAAAAATCCCTTAACCCTTAGATGCACCACCACTTAACTTTACGATAATACTTCACATGGGTCACTTAGGACCGGCATGTTCCGGCTGGAAGTGTGTCCCGCTGGTGGGAGAGTTCTGGCTAGGGGGAAACCCCGCTAGCCGACGGTAGGTCGGCACCGGATCTCGCCATCTAGCGTGGGAAGATCACCGCCATCGTCCGATGAAAAAACATGCTCTACACTAAAGTGACTAATGACCTAAGCTGTTGACCCGCTCGGAATCACTAACCACCCAACTAAAAAAGAACTAGTGTCCATCTTCTCGTGTGTCACTTTCTAGTGTAGGTATTACTCTTTTGAATCACTAACCACCCAACTAAAAAAGAACTAGTGGCCATCTTCCGGTGTGTCTCTTTCTGGTATAGGTTTTAGTCATTTGATCAATGGTGTCCACTCCCGATTTTGTTTTGTTATAGAACAATGTAAGGTTTTACTTTTTTTACAACTATTGCCGTATCTCCGTGAAGTGTACTTATGAGGACAACACTACTGTTATTTTTGGGGACATAACTCACCATGGTGACTTCATTGAAACCGAAACTGAAGAATGCTTTTCACGTTGCAGATTGGATTCATGATAGCAGATTCGTCCAATCGATTGGTTGTAAAGTCCTAACAACAGTGATATTTTTCTGAGCGAAATTTTATGCTAGTGATACGCTAGTGAAATAGCTATCCGTGGTAATATTTCTCCCAGAATTCAAAATAGGACGTGCAAGTGCGTGACGTACTGACTCTGCAAGACCGACTTCAAAAATGACGATATTTACAAAAGACAAGTTGTTATATCTGTTGGTTAGCTGCATCAATTGAGTGCTTATCTATATTCTTCCATAGTTTCAATGGAGAGACCAGAAGAAGTGTAGAACAATAATAGCCGGAAACCAGAAGAACTGTAAAACATTAATAGCCGACAGACGTTAACACGGGCCTAAAAGACCCAGGTTGTGCAGAAGTGAGGTAACTTCGAACATTTCAAAAGTTCTGCGAAGTGTGTAATTGTATTCCGTAAGTTTTATTTAAAACACATTATTCATAAAAGTTTTAGAGATATTTATTATTAGAAAGAATCTAAATACCGTTCGTGGATTTAATAACGCTTAAAATATCTCCGAGCCTCAAAGACCCATGTGGTGCATCCAAGGGGTAAACACACGCAGTTGCGCATATTCTTATGAAGGATAAGTGAAAGAAAACGAAGAAGAAATTTTTAGTTAATCGCAATTCAAATATGTCACATTTTGCGAATCACATTCCGAATACAGTAACGAGAAATTGAAGGAACTCTCGAGATACATAGGAATGACAACTTGCTAATATCAGAACTCTGAAACATGATTTTTGTCGTACACTACTCGCCAACACTACTCGTCTTTACACAGGCATTTTCGTCCTTCCGACACGTTTTGCACAACGAAATGATCTATACGTTTTCACATTTAACTCAATTAAACGACGCAATTTAAAATAGATTTAATGATTAAATATTATTAAAAGTATTGTTTAAAGATACGATTGGCAGTCCCCAAGTACCTTTAAAATTTCATTGCCACTGGAGTGACACCGCCTCAAAATGAAGCGCGGGAAATTCGAATTTACCATCTCGATTTTTTTCGAATTTTCAAAAATACAGAGAAAGTTAAAAATGGAGACAGCACCGCTTTGTTTACTGTTCTTTGCTATGTACTAAAAATTAAAGAAAAAATTTAGGGCCCTTTCTGAGAAAATAATTGATAAAATAAAATATGGCCTAATATTGACGCCAAATATTTTGTCAAAAATTGTTATTTTTTCGAAAAATTGAACTTGACCCTATGGAAAGATCTGTTTTTGATGAACATATTTCATTATGAAAAAAGTTACCTTCGTAATTGCAGTTCTAGGAAGTCGAAAAAATTCAATTTTTTTTAATTTCCGAAAAATCAGGCATTTCAACGAACATGAAATCTGCACCATTCTCTTACACGTCCTTTACGCTAAGGTCCAAATTTAATCAAAAATATTAAAGGTTTAAAGAAAATAAAAAGTACAATGTTTGACACACAATTTCGCAAAAATTCCTCATATTAAAAAAAAATGATCATGACACTATTTGAAAATCTGGTTTCTGTAAACACGTTTTATTAAGAAAGAATGTTTATCTTTATAACTGTAGTCGTAGGAAGACGCCGAAAAATATTTTGAAATTTTGCATTTGTCAAAAATCAGTTTTTCAACGAACATGACTCCTGCACAATGCTCTTAAGCAAACTATACACTACCCGAGGTTAAAATTTAATCAAAATTGTTAGTTCAAATTTTTGATAAAAAATGTTTTAACTAAATTAAAATTGCATATATTTCGCGAAAAATTACTCAAAAAGTACTTAAATCTTCGAAAAAATTTCATAACATTATTTAAATATCTACCTTTAAGGAACATATTTTATTAAGGAAATATTCTCTATCTTCATAATTGTGTTTTTTGAAAGACTCCGAATATTTTTTGAACTTATGCAATTTTCAAAAAATCAGGTTTTTAAACGATCAAGAGACCTTCACCATCCTTATAAACGTCCTTCACTCTATCTAACAAAATTTAATCAAAAACATTGAGGCAATTTTTTTAAAAATTCTGAAAATATCTCAAGAACATCATGTAAGGTACGCCCCAAAATTAAAATATCGAATTCAAATTCCAGAGGCCGAGATATCAGCAAGACAGATTGGCGAAGAAAATCTGGAGAAAATCGGCTGAACGTTTTGGCCGCAAGCGTTTTTCACAGACGGACGGACGGAAGGACAGACAGACGTTTTGTCATCATTCGATTTTTCGTTATTAATAACCCACAAAACATGCATTCTGGCTACACCACGTGTTAGAGATTTTTTCTATAGTTAGCAAATGAATTCATCCACATTTTCATAACCAGAGCCATGTAATAGAGTTTTTCTGCCGAAAATCTGCCATTTTTTCGCGCAGCATTGCATAACTTACCTTCTATTTCATAGCGAGAAAGTAAAATGGTATAATTTTTAGATATGAGAAGTTTCTTAAGGTTTATTGCCCAATATTTGAATTTTGTGAGTTTTTGAAGGAAGTTGGATAGGTACAAAAGCCGAACACAACGCACGTAGCCCCAAGCGCTAGTGTGCCATGCCCCGTTTGTGTCTGTAAATCCTGCAACAGACGCATTTTTAACGTGCGCTAAAGTGTTCCCGTGTGTTTCCGGCCTTTGAAGGAAGAAAAATTGTTTCGTACTTTTTGATTCTAAAGGGCCAGTTACCCATGTCAGGTTGGCCGAGCGGTCTAAGGCGCCAGATTTAAGCTCTGGTTCCCGAGAGGGAGCGTGGGTTCGAACCCCACACCTGACAGCATCTTTTTGCGTATGTGATTTGTATATTAGTTTTTATCAATTCCCCTTTTGTTAATGTCTAAAAAATTATTATGAACAATTTTCGTTTCTTCAGTGATGATATTAACCGAAAAATTGTCGAGGAACATAACTGCCGTTTTATCTAAAAATAATACATAAAGAAAAATTATTGTAACAGTATTGACATTAACATATACAATTAAATGTTCATACTTAAACATCATAAATATCTTCACCAGGAAGAAGGAAATTAGTTTATGAACGGTCTACCTTATACTATCTAGGAGAACCAAAAGAAGCAATCCAAACCTATCAATAATGAAACAAATACTTATGATGTATCTAATATATCAATTGAATATTATGACAAGCAATGAAGCGAATAAAGCTTTGGGTCCAAGAATGAAGTTTTATGAAACGGAAACACGAGGTATAAGGTTAGCTGCCTCAGTAATTTCAAAAATAGAAAATGTGGTCAATCTTCCTTTTTCAATAAGAAAATGTTATTCTCTAAAACATAAAAAAGACTTTCCAGACCTTACTTGGCGTTGAGTAACTTTCTTACAATTAAATGCTCTGAATTTGTAGGTAGCTTGGTAGGCAGCGGATATGTTGCATGATCTAATGATCTTGCGTTCGATCCTTACGAGGGGCACTGCTGCTTTTAAATGAATTATAGTATATGGCAAATCAAATTTCATGTTTCGTAAGATGAGGTCGGTGCCATGTAGTTCGATGTAAAAATCCAACAAAATCAATTTGGAAGCACGCAAGAATTAATATAAAACCAGACAGCTATGTTACTAAATATGCATGAACTGTGACTGAATGTTGGTGGGCATTTCAGTTATCATTACTATTATATTATTATTATTATTATTATTATTATTATTATTATTATTATTATTATTATTATTATTATTATTATTATTATTATTATTATTTTATTACTAAGCAATGCCCGCAGAAATAAAAGGAAACTATGCAATCTCCGGCTATGTAAGAAGTGTCTATGTTTTCTTTAGATAATCAGGAACTAGAGAAAATTCCAAAGCAATGAAATTGTGTCTTTTTAGACAGAAAACTGCAAATATTTGATTGTATTATTCCACCTATTGACACTCTTCCTGACCGACTGAATTTCTATATTCATGCTTTTGTACTGTATTTATTATGTACTGTGTCGTACCGTTATATGTGAATATTTTATTTGATGTTTCTGAGCTCTGAGTGTGCTACTTTTTGTGGCTTTGTTTAGTAGCATTTTTGGTGCTCCGGGTATGCAATGTTTATAATAATAATAATAATAATAATAATAATAATAATTATTATTATTATTATTATTATTATTATTATTGTCAGATATTCACATTTCTAGTGTAGAAAACATACACTGGATTTTTCTTCTTTCGAAATGAATATGAATTCAGCATCTCAGTTTCCAGGGAACACTGGAACCTACAGAGTAAAGGAAAGTAAGAGTAACTTTCTTTTCGTGAAAATGTTCAGCGAGTGCAAAAAAAACACTAACTCCCGACGGGATTTTTTTTGACCACCGTGATCCTATGGTGTAATGGTTAGCACTCTGGACTTTGAATCCAGCGATCCGAGTTCAAATCTCGGTGGGACCTTCTTCCATTTTGACTACCGGTGGAGAGATACTTTCATCTTTTTTGTGGTTGATGTGACTCATTCCGAAATATCAGCAAAGGAAAGAAAATTCAGACGGGTTAGTAGCTTTTGAGAGGTTATTTCTTTTCTCAATAAAATTTAATTTTAATGGGGCAGTATATTTTGATATGGTTTTGGTTAATGTATGGTAGAAATTAACGAGAATATTATTGTAAGGACTTAAACATTTGTAGTTTTAATAAAACCTTATTCTGAATTTATGAAAGTATTTGTACGACAATTGTGTATCAGTGAGGGTAGAACTACAGTGACTAATGACCTTTTGAAAACCGTTGATTTGATTATTAACTGGAATTGTAAATACACTTTCAAAATATCACGTTACTTTGAAAAAAATTGAACGAGGTAAGAGTTGAAATCAATTTTCTTATGATTATAAGATTTACAGAGCTATCCTGGTTCGAAATCTAGAAATATTTTTCTAATATAGAAAATAATTTCAGTGGATTGACCCTCACAATTTTCATGCTCGCCAACCTTCATCCAAAATGCTAGAGCAGGTCCCACCGAGATTTGAACTCGGATCGCTGGATTCAGAGTCCAGAGTGCTAACCATTACACCATGGGACCCATACACGTAGGTTATTTCAATACAGCCTGAAACGTAGAAAAACGTAGCTTTGTCGTGTTAATTACATTATAGGATATTCCTTTTGTTACTGACATAACATACTTACTTTTGTTGCATAAACTAAATGGCTTCTATTGGTTCGAAACTATGAGAATGGTTAAACGCATATTATTTTTGCTGAACAGAAAATGATGAGAATTAGTTTAAAAAACAGATTCTCATTAATTATTCTCATTAATTTTAGGGCATTTTCTCTGAGATAGCACAATGGAGGAATACTCCTTTTAGGAAGAGTTTTCCTCAGTGCCATCACTTTGAGTTCAATCTGCATGATATACTCTTGATGCATTGGAAGGAAATCGAGGCAGAAACTCCTAATGTTGCTGGAAGTTAACCAATTAGGATTATTAAATTACTGGTAGTGCTAAAACAGCACGTACTCTCTCCCCTGTATTTTCACGCAACATTACGCGAAGATTTTCAAAATATTGTACATGACCTTATATGAAAATCTATCTTTAAGGAACAGATTTCATTAAGGAAAAAATCTCTATCTATATAATTGTTGTTGTAGGAGGGCGCCGAAAAAATGTTGAACTTTTGCAAAACTCATAGTTTTCTAGGGAACATAATAACTGCACCACTCTCTTAAAATTTCTTCTCACTTTCCACCAACAAAATTTAATCAAAAACTATGGAACCTTTTTTTTTTTGAAAATTTGGTAAATGTTCCCGGATCTTCATATGAAGTAGCCCCAAAAATTAAAATATCGGTTTGAAATTCACGACATCAGCGAGATCGATTGGGGAAAATCGGCTAAACGGTGTAGTCGCTGGAGTTGTTCAGAGAAAGACAGACGGAGAGTCGTTTTGCCGTCAATCGATTTTTCGCTATCAAGGACCAAAATAACATGGTTTCTGACTATATCACGTGTTAGAGTATTTTCCCCCTAAATTTAGCAACTGGATTTATTCACATTTTCGTTACCGGGATCACGTAAGATGAATTTCCTGCCTAAAATTCACCGTTTTTTAAAATAAAAAAAAATTACATAACTTTCTTCCTTTTTCTTGGCGAGAAATGAAAAAGATAACGAGACTTTTAAATCAGAGAATGCGGTTATTCAATATTTGTGTTAAGTACTTGTTGGTTGCTCTAGTATTGTAGGCAACGTCTACTACTAGTGTGTGGGATTGAATTTCGAGTAAGATCTTTTCAAAAACGATCAGTACATACCGTCCATTTATCACATATATCCGTGACTTTTTGTTAATGTGGTTACGAGTTGGAAATTACTCACAACAGTCCATCAATTAGAAATGTGCATTGTTAGAATTTTTTGTGAAAGCTAAATGATTTGATTAATGAGCTGTAATAAATTTATGAAAGTATTTATGAATTAATTATCTCCTCTAAATATAATACACTAAGGAAATATTTTGAAAGTGAAAATAGCTTCACACTGGAACCCAACTTTCAGCGTTTCTGGCAATCCGTTCTACACAGTGAAGGAAAATTTTAATAGAATGTCTAGAAAGCTCAAATTTCGTAGATAACGTCACAGAAAACATAACATGTGTCTCTGGGTTACAAAAAAAGTTTGATTTTAAGATTCTAAAGCACATCGTTTCCGAATTATGCTTGATCATAGTATTATGCTGTGGAATGTGTTTTGCGGGTCGCATGCGTGCGTGATAATAATTCAAATAACGCATGATTTACGAACATCTATGTTTTTCGTCTTAAATCCCGTTGGGGAGGGAAGGTTTTATAAAACGGCAAAATCCATCAACTTATTATTATATGTAGCGGAAATTCTACTGAAAACAGATAACCTAATAATATGCTATTATTAATTTTTGGTTGAGATTCTTTATAACATTATTTTATTTGATTCAATATCATTATCATTTCTTTTATTATTTAATACGTTTTTAAAATAAATATTTATAATTTTAATTATTAAACGTTTATAGGCACAGTAAGTGCAACAGAAAGAGATACCTTCTTCGGCTATATATCGCATTTTATCCGACGTTCATGTTCTTGCACGCATACTGTATATCTAGTTGTGATTCAAAGTCATGGGCGTCTGAATCCTAAAACATGAAGGGCGTAACTTCATTTCTGGGGCCACTTTTTCGTTAAGAAAGGAGAAAATGAAGGAATGAACGTAATTGTGGATATTAAATGTTTTATTACGTAAGACTACGGAGCATCCCATCAAAATTGTTAAGAGGGCACACCTACACCCACCCCTCTGTGCACACATCTTTAAAAATCATTAACTGGTTTATGTGAGCTTGATCCACCACCTATTCTGTTCCTCGAACTATTGTGAATTGACTTGATTTAAACCAGATGCGCACCCGCTCAGAGGTTTAGGAGGAAGCCGATAGATAACATGACGCCCTGTGCGTTGTGCGTGCAGGGCCCGTTAGCTCAGTTGGTTAGAGCGTCGTACTAATAACGCGAAGGTCGTGGGTTCGATCCCCCCACGGGCCAAATTTGAATGGAGGTCTAGTTTTCCTTTCATTCTATGGGTGCCAATATTCTCCCAAACGTGCACAGATAGTGAAGTTACATTTATGTTCAGAAGCAAAAGAAGGGATCACCTCAGAATTCGCTGTAAGGATGGGGAAAACTACGAAAAAATCTCACTGAGATTGGGGTCATGGACCCAGAAACAGATGTACTACAATTGTTACAGGTTCTTTGGAATTATACAGTCTAAATGGTCAATAACACATTGAATATAATTGCTTAAATTAATATTACTTTTCTTTTTGATTCTCCAACTATTCAGAAACATTTTGTACCAGAAAAGATTTTACTTGGCAATTAAACATTTGTATCGAATTTAATCGTTTCATGCCACCTGGCAATATGTTGTAAAATAATGTACATATATGTGGATTTTTTGTAGTGGTCTGTTGATACTGACATCTAATGAACATGATTACTACGTCGAGTGCTATAGTTATAGACATCGGTATTATCTGAAAATATGTTTCCCTTGGGCACGCCATTTTTGAGGAACACCATTGAACGGTAAATCAAGATATAACGTAATGGCAGAATGCCTACCTTAATAAAGAGAGGCTTACAACAGTCACGTGGGTGTGATTTGCATGTTATTCGTATAATTATTTTTGTAGTCCAAACGTCTGGGAGCAATAGGATGTGTTTCTCCAGAATATAAAGCCTTATCGATGGCGAGAACGAACATTCGCGAAATATACACTACGAGCGGCATGGAAGCTGACTGAATTTAAAAAAATTCTGAACACTTACCATAATGAACTTAATTTTGTGCTCAATTCATTTAAATGGTCGTTCCAGTTGAGGTTTAACGGAATTGAGGGACCCAAAACTATTGTTACCTTAACATCAGCCAATTGCACATCGAACATTTTGAATGGAGTATGCAGTGGAATGGAGTTGTTTATTTGAAATGGAAAACTGCATTGAAACTGTTTTTCCTTCGTTTACTTTGAAACAGTTTTTCTTTCGTTTCCTTCAAATTTGTTATTACGGAACCAATTTGAAAATCTGATATTGCACTCTTTGCTTGTTCTTTATTGAAAAGAATATTCGTATCAGCTACAACGAGAACTGTTTTGAATTCTCGAGAGCTTATCGTTTACGTATAGTAGGAAGAGAATAGGGCCTAAATTCGGACCCTCTAGGTCCCCGTTGCGAAAATGACAAAGCATCGAAAAGGTGAGAAAATAATGTCCTATCATTCCAGTCCAGAATTTCAACTCTCTGAGATCGATGTTTAACGATCAATGTTCACGAATATAACCAATCTAGAGCAATACCACAAATTCCATATGAATGTAATTTGTAAGGAAAAATGTTGTGAAAAATGTTGTTTTGAAAGATCTAGAAATATTTCAATAGGTGCTTCATTGTGATCCATGGATGAAGAGACATCTTAAAGAAAAGAATATATGGCTGTAGATTTTGATTTCTTAAATCCATATTGGCAATCTGAAAACGCTTCGTCTTTAATGAATAAGCTTCCCATTTGTATGTAAAAATGTCTCACTAATATTTTTCAAAAAAAGCCCTGACAAAATAGGAGTTGGCCGATAATTTTGAATTTTATTTTCATGCCTTATTTCAAGAGCAACTTCATCCTGCAATTTCGAAAATATCTCGAAAATTCAGGTTCATAACGATGCATTACGTACATGTCAGTTAACGGGTGTATTATAGCTGGTGCACAGGTCTGTGACAGTCCGGAAATTAGTCCAAACCGGACAAATATTTATTTTTTAGTTCACCAATTATTTTGAGAATTTCAGAGGAAGATGTTTCGGAAACAAGCATCGTGTCTAAATCTTTTGTGGAAACGTCATACGTTGAAGTTTTTGGTTGAAGACCATTAGTGAGATCGGCAGCAATTCTCAAAAAATATTGGTCGAAGAGACATTTTTACAGACATTGAGACATTTTTATTCATTTTCAGATTAACTTAAATATTTTTGTATTAATCTATTTCAAGAGATTTCATTAGTATTGTTTTTCAATTTTTAATCGATATGTATTTAATAAATTCTGAATTTTTTTGCTATCCAGAATTTCAGTCTTCGAGTCAATGCATATCCATATATAACGACCGTATAAATTTATTTGTTTCTCCAAGAGTTATCACTTAAGCGGTTCTTTCCATGGAATCAACAACGACATTGTGTCGTTGGTTTATTCGATCCACTTACAAAGATCAAATGTTACCGACCAGGAAAGAAGTGCTGACGTCGGAGGTCCTGTCGATGGCTGTGCGAGGGAGCACAGGGGATCCGCCCAGGCTGTGTTCGAGAAGTGCCAACGAAGGTGAGATGTTTTCGCCTCCTTCTTCGACTTCACGGGGATTGCGTCAGCATTTTTAGACTCGGAGTATTTCCGTCTCTGTTTACAGACCGTCGCGTTTCTGGATTAAAGATATTTAAAAATTTATTGGACAACTTTCCCAAGATACTTGGATTCTTTGATGGCGAAATATTTTCATCAATCCGTCAATGAAACTATAATTATCATATCGACAGATAGATAAAATCAATTAATCTTCTATGACTTTAAAATAAAGGTATATACGAATATGTAAAAACTATGTGTCCTCGTTTATGTTTTTTTTTCTCAACCACATCTGTTTAGAAATCAATCGTGTATGGAACTCACTACTGGTTCCACAACCGGTGTATTGTTTCATTAATCAAAATTGTTATTGTAATAACTTTCCGCACCTTTTCTTTCTTTTTATATCTGATCCATTTCATCACTGAAATTTTCCGTTATACTTTCATAAATGTTATTTCTAAAATGATAAGTAAACTTAATTGGTGCCAGCCATTCGTTCAGGGAATATAACCTAACGCAGTGTATTGAACAAGATGAATTAATGTATTCAATGAAATGTTTACACGAATAGTTACGATAAAGTGAGTGAAAATAACGTTTTAGCATTTACCTGATGACTTCGATTAATTTTCACGGGCAAATAGATACATTTTGTCAGTTCGTTTTATTAACTTTGAATGTCGTTTCAATTACGATATTTTTTTAACAACAGATTTTTCACACTTTTTAACAACGGATTTTTACACAATGGAACTCAAATAATTGGGTAGGTATTGAATCCGCTTTACTTTAACTATTTGTGGAAAATTGTACAGACAGTGTGTTAATTATGTCTATACAAACACTCCGAATCGGAGGAAAGCAAATTTCATTGCAAATGACACTATTGTCATGTGATGTAATGTAAAATATATTTTTCGAAATACGCGTTTGAATAAACACGAAATTCCCGATTGTTCGCCGAGTTAGAATGTCTACAATGATTCACAGAAATAACTCATAGCCTTCCCATCCGCACGGACCCCCCAGAGTAACACCACAAGCACATTACTGTAATCGCCCAGTTCGACAACGCCTGATAAAAAACACAGCCTCGACCCCATGCGCCAGCTCGCAAGCGAAGCGAATGATGGAACGCTCACCTATTGAAATGAGCGCGCAGGGGGAGGGGAAGCTAATGGAGCTTCTCACGAAAGAGGGGGTCATGGAGGACCGGGGATCGAGAGGGGCAAAGGGGAAATTGATTAGCCGAGAGCAATGCTCTGGCGAATGAATTACCTCGACGCTGCCCGCAAATGGACCGCGAGTCCGCTCGGACCTTCCTCGCGACCCATACTCATGTCACTGCAGTGCCTATTACCTGGGGTCCCAACGGTGTCAGGATTTTCGACACTAGTCAGATAGCTAGGTCGAATTCTGACGCTTTCTGAGGGAGAATTATAGCGGCCGGCAGCTCTGATCGTTAGTTTTCCGTGGTTTCTCCGATCAATACCAGAATGCCGGAGCAGTACCCTACCAAATAAGCCACGGACCGTGTGCGTTCTTTCTTTCCTCTTCTTTGTCCTATTATTACTCCTTACACACACTTACACTTACATGCACTACACTACCACACATGCCTGGAGACCGTCGGGAGCATAGAGCTTGTCCGGCCTGGGACGGTGCCCGCTGGTGGAAGGCACCTGGTTGGGGAAAACCCCGTTACCCGACGAAAGGTCGGGTCTCGCCATCCAACGGGGCAAGATCATCATCATCACCTCCCGAGAAAAAATATGCACTACACTTACGGAACTAATGACCTTAGCAGTTGACACGCCAGAAATCACTAGTAATCAATGAATCGCGACCACTCGGGATTGGTGGTAGAGTTCGTGCGAGATCTGCACCCTCGACGGCCGTTAAAGCGCCGGTAAAACAGGAGATGGAGAAGGAACACACTGCGCATGCGCTGTAGAGCTGTCTACGCATACTATCGCTTTTCAGAAAAAAATCAGGTAGTGTATTACGAGCGGCATGGGGAGGCGTGTGGGAGGGGCGGGGCCGGGGGGGGGGGGCTGAAGGGTCGAGATACGCGGCTGCTGGTGCCGGCGTGAAGGCCACTCCATAACAGCTCGCGAACGGGAACGGAAACGTGAAGGCGAGGACGGGAACGGGAACGGGAGGTAAGTGCGCTTCACGATAAACACCAACGGGAAGAGGCAACAGCGCTATGAATCAGTAGCGGCTAAAACTAGAATTTTAAGAAACCGTTGCCGAAACTAAAGCAATTCTCGCTATGCTACTGTGTTACTCCTTGCATTGTCATCTGTTTGATGTGTTTGCGAGAGCTGCTATGAATAAGAAATACTTTAATGAAAGAATATTAATTAGAAAATACAAAGTACAAAATTACAAAAGTACAAAGTACAAAATTAGTAAGTACAAAGAATGCCATACCTACTACGAACTTACGGAAAATACAATTACGAGAAACTAAAATTTTGTCAATAAAAAAACAGCACCACTTTACTTTAACGAAATGTTCTTTTAGTGTGGGATATTTTAATCCTAAGTATTAATATGAATAGAAAAAATAATGATACTATAATTACTAAAAAATAACGAAAACAACTCAACAATGACTAACAAAACCAGCTTCAAACCCTAACCTCGCAAATCCACGCTCTAACCTCAATATCGCCCCACACTCTCAATTCCGCTTCAGACCAGTGTCGCCTGTCGCGCGCAATTCGCGCGCTCGATCAGCTGGAAGCTTCGCCGCCATTTGCTGCACTTTCATTGGTCGAAAGGCTTCGCGTTCCCGGGCTGAGATAAATGTTGACCATCTTTACCGTTCCTGTCAAGCTTCGCGTTCCCGTCGTGTTGTGTATACTTGCATGAGATATCCATCTTTTAACTATCTTTACGTTTCCGTTCGGGTTCGCGTTCCCGTTCACAGGCTTTTGTGGAGCGGCCTTGAGGAGGGCGCGGGCGGGCGAAGGCGTGTGGAGTTAGGGGTGAATTGCACAATTTTAGCAGAGGTGACGAGAGTTCAGGGATTTGCTGGTTAAAGACGGCTCCACACATGCGGCATTCGCCGAGCAGCTAGCTAGTGCTCGCCCAATCCCGAACAGCTGACATGTTTGGCGAATGTTCGCTCCCTTTGATGTGTCCAAAAGACCGACACGCGGTGAGTAGGGCGAACACTGAATGTTCGACACTCGGCAAATAGCAAGCAACTCATCCACACTTCTCGGGATTCGGCGAGCGGTTGCTCGCTGTTCGACGAATAACGAATGTGTGGAGCCGCCAGTAGACAAGTCATATTCTGGTTTTGCAGGTTGTTTTCTATACGAAGGGATTCTAATTTTATTCTGTGCCAGTACCTACTTTCAATTTCTAGAATACAGAAATTAACGTGTTTGTCGAATATGTGATTGTTTAGATTTAAGTGATCAGCGAAGTGTGAGACTGTGGTAGTGTTGTTTGTCCATCCTTGTTCATGTTCTTTGAATCTCTGTGTGAATTTACTGGGTTTGTTCTATGTAAATGGCATTGCAGTTGTTGCAAATGAGAACTTAGACCCCGCATAAGGAGGTAGGTGGGGTTGGGCCTTTAGCATTGGATAGTGTTTCCTGAATGAGTGAGTATTGTGGAAAGCAGTTTTGAAACCGAATTTATTGAGTGTGGTGGCTATTTTAAGAGAAAGGGGTCCTACATAAGAGATGACCATAGGGTTCTTGTTAATTGGTATGAGAGTGGTGTATTTGTGGATGTTGAGTGTGTTGGTTGTTTTATTATTAATTTGTCAATAATATGACAGTCGTATCCATTCATCCTGGCTGTATGTTTCATGGTATTTATTTCTTTTTTTGTGTTTCCTGGAGACATGGGGATTGATCTATCCCACCAACGATCTAGTTAATAAAAGTGCATACATCTTGCATCATTTTGCATATAATTTTATTAAGTTGTATAACTGTATATTAATATTACAGCTTTTTAACGCTTTCTTAATGCTGAGTGCTTAATGCTTAATGCTTAATGCTTAGTGCTTAATGCTTTTTACACCAGCCCTGAGGATGGAATAAAAATTTTCCGATACGACAGCAAACTAATGGTTTAATATTTCTACTTTCTCCGACCAAATTCACTGAACTACCTTTCCTAATTCCGCATCATTGTCGTGAATTCTAAAATGGTTAATACAACGTACGGTGGTAATATTATCATAATAAAAGTTCATATAAATTTCTAGTACTCATTTTCTTTTCAATTTTTTTCATATTACATTTAAATCGTATTTTTAAGAGAGAAAACCAAATTGGGCAAATTTCAATTAAGGTTGTAATAAATTTACGCTATATGACGCGATGGCCTTATTCAATATTGACACCGCCTTGAACGAAGCAAGGAAAATTCGAATTTACCATTTCAATTTTTTCTCTAATTTTCGAAAATACAGACTCCACCGAAAATGGAACCAGCACCATTTTATTTACCGCTCTTTCCGACATACGTGAAAAAATTAAAGAAAAAATTTGGACCCATTTCTGACAAAAAAATTGTTTAAAACCTAAAAATACCCAATGTTTTACGCAATATTTTGCAAAAAATACTCATATTTTCTAAAAATCGATATGACTTTATTTAAAGACGTCTTTTTGACAAACACATTTTATTAAGTAAAAAATCTTCATAATTGTAGTTTTAGGAAGATGCCGAAAAAAGTTTGAATTTGTGCAATTTTCGAAAAATCATCGATCTCAACGAAAATGAAACCTTTGCCATTCTCTAAAGCGTCCTTTGTCCTATCCTAAGTCAAAATTTAATTAACAAATTTGATACCTTTTTTGGGAACAAATTGTTTAAACAAAATTTAAAATTTCCTAATTTCACACAAAAGTACGTGTAAATACCGATTTTATTAAGAAAAAAATCTCTGTCTTAAAAATTTTAGTTGCAGAAAGACGCCGAAAAAGTGAACGTTTGCAGTTATCGAAACATCAGGAATTTTAAGAAAGATGAGACCTGCACCATTCTCGTAAGTGACCTTTATGCCACCAGACAAGAAAATATAGTCCAACATTTGTTGCAATTGTTTTGAAAATGTGGCGTTTCATGTAAAGTACCGCACAGAATTAAAATATCAGTTTAAAATTCAGGGGACGTCAGCCAGATCCACTGGGGAATATCACTTTTAGAGAAAATCAGCTGAACGGTTTAGGCGCTTGCGTTTTTCACAGACAGACAAGCGGACGGACGGACTGACGTTTTGAAGTTCGAGTATTAGATATCAAGGATCAACAGAACATTGATACTGACTACACCACATGTTAGAGGATGTAATAATTACATCCTCCTCTATTAAGTAAATTATTTACTTAATACAGGGACATGATTTATTCACTCTTTCATAACAGGGCAAGACGTTTTACAGTCGAAAATTCGTCGCTTCCCTCAGCATTACGTACTTTCTCTATAGTGCATAATCAGTGAGGAGAAAGTAAAAAGGAAAACAGACTTTGGACATTGGAATGTATTAGGAAAATGAGCCAAACGTGTGCCTCGGTAGCGCAGTAGGCAGCGCGTAAGTCTCATAATCTTAAGGTCGTGAGTTCGATCCTCACCCGGGGCATATTTTTTGTAAAAAAATTAGTTTTAAGTTCTGGAAAGGAAAACGCGAGTAAAGTGGCACAGGGAGGGTAGCAAAATGGGACCAGGAAATTGTTACTTCAGAGGGCACCAGGCAAGTGTTACTTCATATAATTTAAAAATGTGTAGCTATGCCATAAAAGAAGCGATAACGACGTTCATTATTTTTTCGTATCCTCACTTCAAAACCCGTATTTGGCAGAGCATTTACATGCCCCAAAGTGAGCTTTGGCGGCCTAGGCAAATAATGAATTTTAGAGGACAATTACCATGGCAACGTCAAGTAAACAAGACAATGTATAAATGTCTGTTGACACATAAGCAATGAATATTTATTATTTTTTTAATACAGAATGTTTTTAATGTTGACGGTTGCACTGTCTGGGACTATGGTACAAATAAAGTTAGTAATCTTACCCAATTAAATTATTTTTACTTATGAAAGTTTATACCTTTTCATAATGATTAGCCAGCATAGTTGTTTCATTTACTACGGTTACATGTATCTCTCATTTACATTTTAAAAAGAGTTCATACTCTCATTCGTATGAATCCTTTGATTTTTGAGTAAGTAAACTCTCAGTAGCAGCTTCAGCTCTCTCAGTTATAATCTCCAGAATATCGCACTCGATACTTACGAAACAAATAATAAATAAATAAATCGCCAAAACCAGCCGTAAATTTTACATGCTTTAACTATTGTGACAGTACTGACAACTTCAGAGACGATAATGTGCAAGAACATATGCATCTATACGACGAAACCGCAAGGTATATATGAGATCTCTCTAAAAATTCAAACCTAAAATTGAGAGGTGAGAACACGAAAAAATAGTTATATGCACCTCGGCCGAAATTGAATGATTTTGGACTCGGTTAGTTTACCAAACTCAGCTCCGCCTCAGTTGATAAACACCTCATCCAATATCATTCATTTTCCGACCTTGATACATAAATAACTATTTCAGATTGTGTTTATACTAAAAAAATGGAAGTTGCTATTTAATAATAATATCTATTAATAACGTAGACAACTTTCTTTATCAACTAGAGGTATTACAAATGGAATAGAAATTTTATTACTAGCTGTTTCCTCTTCTTTTGAGTTGAGGCTATCTTTTTGGATTTGTCGCCCACCCTCCTTCCCAGTTGCTGTCTGTCGTCGCCTAAGAGACCTTGCAAGGTTTGCGGTGATACCTGAGGCTTCTCGACAGCTAATTGTAAGCGAAGAGTGCCAGCGCCCTTATATATCAAAATTCAAAGATACGTTTAAAACTCGAAGAGCCTCGAGTTGGGCCATATCGAATGGCGAATATTCATTTTGAGAAAAATCGTGAGAATGGTTTAGGCGTTCATACCCAGACTGACGGATGAATGACTGACGGATGACGGTCGGTCGAACCAGAAACAAATTTTTCAAAAATAACGCTTTCTGTGCTAGGGGGCCACTAACACAATCTCCTGGCATCTTTTTTCCGTAGAATGACATAACTTATCCTTTCTCTGCACAACATATTAGAGAAATTTAAACAAATCTAAAGCATTTTACGTGCCTTTTAAAAGTGTTAAAATTGCATAATTACTAAAAACACGAATAAATATGCATTCAGCAAGATCTTCTCAAAAACAAAAACGCCGGAATTTGCAAACACATTCGGATAAAATACACATTTTTGAAAAGAATATGCAATTTTCTTTTTGCTGTACACTGCCGTACACTGATTAGTGCGTAGGCTAGTCACCAGAAGCCCCTAACGTGTTCTTGTAACACTTGTTCTAAGCCAGAATACCTAGGGAACTGCCATTGCTTTCCCTAGGGGCGCTAGTGCGCCAATTTTGACCAAATAGCGCAGGCCAAGATACAATGTCCGTAATCATATCCAGTAATTCAAATAGAAAGTCTGATTAGTGCTAAATTGCTAGAGGATTTAATTTTGCCAGGATCGGCCTAGTGCCTTTCCCGACATGTTTTACATGCCGATAAATGCATGCATGCCGTCGAATTTTGACACCCCCCCCCCCCCCCCGACTTTGATCGGGTTTGGACCCGCGAACTTGGGATCAGTAGCCCGGTGTGATAACCACAAACCATCAAAGCTGGTGAATATGCAAAGAAACATATTTTCGAATATGAATCATGCAGTACCTTATACAAAATTTCACTTTTCGTTACTTGTACCTTCCACAAAATTTCACCTAGTCATTCGTAATGATCCACTACTTAAAATGTTACGAGTTGATTCAAATTTTAACATCGAAATAAGATTAACGGAAATTGATGGAAATTAGTGATTAATTGATAAGTAAATGCAATGTTTATATTGTTGGCGTCAGATGTTGTGTTTTATACAGTGTACAGTGAAAGGGTGAACACTGAAAAATTGCTCAACAATTCAATTTATTCTTTGGTATTTCAATCAAAAGAAAAAGTCGAACAGTGATCCTTAAAGAAGGGGTGCAGAATTCCACTTCCCGACGAGAAAGAGGTATTGAAAAATATTTTGCCTCTAATAAGACAAACTATTATTACAGAGCCCTTGTAACGAAAAAGTGAATAAATCCAGTTGCTAAATTTAGAAAAAATCCTTTAACACTCAATTTCGTTGAAACCTCTGATTTTTCGAAAATTGCAGTAGCTTAAAATTTGTTTGGCGTCTTCCTATAACTACAACTATGAAGGTAGATATTTTTCTCGTAATGAAATCTGTTTTTTAAATATAGATTTTAAAATGAGGTCATGTACAATTTTTCGAGAATTGGGTATTTTTTGCGAAATTTTGCAGGCGAGGAGTACGTGCTGTTTTAGCACTACTAGTTTCTTTGGCAATCCTTGGAACCATCTTCGGAGCTTCTGATCTCACTATAAACACTACCTTCTGGACATTGTGGAATAGAAATTGTGAAGAAATTGCTGTGCAGGGATGAAACGTTTCTCAGCAAAATGGCATAAGAAGCTTTGTTCCTCTAATTGAGATGAACACGGTGGTGCCTTTTCCACGTGAAACCACCATTACGGTGTTTCAAAGATTATTTATTTCTGGACCTTTCTTACAAAGGCAGTCGTATAAAATACTAAGGTCCCACCGAGATTTGAACTCGGATCGCTGGATTCAAAGTCCAGAGTGCTAACCATTACACCATGGGACCTGCTTATCACATGTTCATTTATTATTAAAAACTTGCTTCAATTATCTCGATAGACCTTGCCGTATGGTAGGCAAATAGAACACAACTGCAGTTTGCTTCTTGCATCATAACAATTGACCATAGACATTCAAATTGTAGGTTTGGAGGAAAGAGTCTGATCAATCATCAATGTTAGCGCCGAGGTAAAACCAATGGGAATCTTCGGACATGTCAAATCTTTTCGTCTTGGTGTTATGAATTGTTGTCTCAATGCAATTTTGCATTTCAAATCGGCAATCGTATGCTCCATTGAAAATGAACAATATGCAATTAGCTGATGTTAAGGTAACAAAATTTCTAGGTCTCTCAATTCAATCAAACCTCAAATGGAATGTACATATAACAGAATTAAACACTAAATTAAGCTCATTATGTTATGCATTCAGAATTCTTTCTAATTCTGTCAGCCTTCATGCAGCTCGTTGCGTGTATTTTGCAAATGTACATTCCCGCCTGAGATATGGCATAATATTTTGGGGAAGCTCATCCTTTAGTTCCCAGACATTTAGATTGCAAAAGAAAATTATCCGAATAATGAAAAAATCCCATCCACGTGATCCGTGCAAGCCTCTTTTCATTGAGCTTGGAATCTTACCATTGCCTTGCCTATTTATTTATGAGTCTGTAGTATTTGTCAAAACTGACTTACTTAACGGTGGGAACCTATTTTCATGTAATACTGATATTTATAGTTACAACACTCGACGTAGAAATCATGTTCATCAAGTGTCAGTATCAACAGCTCACTACAAGAAATCCACATACAATACATGTACGCTACTTTACAATACATTGCCAGATGAAATTAAACAATTGAAATTGGTACACAAATTTAAATTAAAAGTAAAATCTTTTCTGCTGCAAAACTGTTTCTATACAATTAGAGACTATACTGATCGCCAAAAAGAAACATAATGTTTACTTTAACAAAACCAAGATATAGTATAATGAATTAGTTTACATTTGCATTGTATAATTTTAAAAAAAGACTCAATGTGCCTGTAACAAATAATGTACTTCCGGGTCAATGACCCCCATATCGATCGGGTTTTTGTCCAGTTTCCCTGATCCATTGAGCAAATGCTGAGATGGCCCCTTGACTTGCTTCTGGACGTAAATGTAGCTTCACTATGCGCACGTTTTGTTGAACTTTCCTTTGGTTGTAGTGGTAGTAGAGCTTAGGGTGAGTTTCTATTTTGTTAACAATACAGAAAAATCAAGTCTGTTCGTTTCTCTACCGTTAAAAATAAGTTTTCTATAATTTGACAACGAAAATATCTAGTTTTTGAAATGTTAATCCCTCGCTTTTTTAAATTTGTTATTATTATTATTATTATTATTATTATTATTATTATTAATCTTTCAACTATTAATAGTTAAATTGTTGGGAAGGGATTCTGAAACTCAAGAAAGCGTGCGCAGATGATTTCTTCCCCATACGTCACATACAGTTTTTGACTAAATAAATAAATAAATAAATAAATAAATAAATAAATAAATAAATAAATAAATAAATGAAATGCTTAGTTTGGATGTAGTGATTAATACAAAACGTCTTGACGATAATAACTCTTCATTATATCAGAAATCAGACTGATTGTATTCCTGCACTTTCCCATGTGAAGAGGCAGGAGAGCTAACACACTAATATAAGTTATTTAGGACACTACAGTGTTTCATAACGCGACGTGAGAACCAGAGGGTTCTATCTGCAATTTTTGTCATTTCTTATTTTTTTTGCATATATGTATAAAGGAAGCCTAAATGGTTCAAATAAGAGAGGTATTGTAACTCTATTCGCTTTAGTTTCGAAGTTATAAGCAGGGAAGTATAGTTCTATCAGCATAATTTGGGAAACCTGAGAACCAGTCAGTTTTCTCTGCAGCACCCATTGAATAAGTACATAGTTGAAATAGTGGTTACATGGGCACATTATATTACATATTGGCATAGAGTGTGTTTGTAAAGTGATAAAAATGGATGTAGCTGAATGACAGTTCTGATGATAGTCGATGTTCAACAAGATAACAGTAATGGTGAAGAATACATGCCTTCTGCGACTAGAAGAATACTTCTCATAAGGTAAGGAGATGGCTTTATTTATGCACTGTTATGAAGTGTGGAGGTGTTTGTAGCTAGGAATAATGTAATGTAAACATTCCATGATTACAGTAGTTTTTTCTAAACTCTATAGTTTGATAGAATATGCGGCGTATGTTTTATAATCTCATTGATATAAAAGCATTTTAAGAATGTTTGCAACGTTAGTAGGTACATAATAATACCAATAGTAAAAGTAATATGTGACCCTAATTATTGGAATACATGGATCAAACATGTATAACAATACATTATAGAGATCCATTATTTCAATTTCAGTTATGCATTGTCGTATTGTTTGAGAACAATGACACCAATGAAAGTTGGTTACCAGTTTCCCTCTTACGAGTTCTTCTGGTCTCCAAGAAAGAATCATTTTATTCTCTCATCGAATGACTTTTATGACTTTCAAACCCAATATAACATTATGACCACCAACGCTGACCCTAAATTCAAGTCTCCCAGCTTCTATTTTTTCGTTCAGATTTTCTAACTAAGAAATCAAAGGCAGACAGATAAAAAAACTTGTATCGCCCCTGCCGAGCATCCGATGGGGAGCAAATGTAAGAGGGAAAAAAAAATATGAAAGGGGGTCAAGGATATAAAGATTATGATGAAATGGATGCCTACTGTTCCATGTAAAATATTTTGAGACAGTTCTATTATAGGAACCTTCTGAGTATGGATTTTACAGTTATACTGGGAGACAAAACGTTCTATTTGCAGTTGCAAAGATTTAAAACTTAAATTTTTAAATTGTATGTTCATCATTAATGACTACAATATGTTTAGTACACATACTCATAGCCTCTTCATTCTGTATAACCTCTTTTGCATTAATTACAATGAACAGATGGCCTACCAGAGGCAGTAAACTTTTAAATGAACTGTAAAATGACAAAAATGTAGATAGAACCCTCTGGTTCTGCGGTGGCGATATGTTTCATTGATATTGCATGCACCGGAGCACTAACACGGAAGGTTCCACAAACCTCGAAGTTTCCTATATTTTTAAGAACTGATTGGACAACGCTACGATATCGATGAAAATTGCGCAACTACTCACATCTTTTAAGCATTTGTCCATGTAAACAATTAAAGATCTACAATTAAAGGACATATTGCATTGCTAAAGAAATATCTTGTTGAAGGCGTAGGACAGGGTTGAAGTTTTGCAATTTTCAAAATTTTAGATTTTTTATTAAAAATCAAAATCTATACGAAATATATAAATGCACCCCTTTTACGAGCTAAAAAAATAAATTTAAAAAATGCATCGATTTTTCAAAAAAATTGTAAAGGTCACAGAGACACCATAAAATTGTGTCCAAAAATTAAAATACCCTAATGATCCCCGGAACGGCACAACTAGAAATTATTATTCCTGTCATGTTAACCAAGTCTGGGTGCAGAAGCTTAATCTGGACCAAGTTATGGTTAGTTAGGTCGAGTTCAGCTGCGGTCTGAAGGAGAATTCAAGCAGCCGGTTGCTATAATCGCTAGTTTTCCTTAGTTTCTCCGTTCAACACCAGGCGAATCCCGAAGCAGTACACTAACAAACGGGCCATGTATCGTGCGCGATCTTTCCTTCCTCTTTCTAGCCCTTTTTTCACTCCTTACTTACATACAATTACACTCACATGTACTACACTACCACACTTGTCAGCAGACCAGTAGGATGTTAAGAGCTTCTCCCGGCTGGAAACGTGCGCCTGTGGTGGGTGATACCTGGATGAGGAAAATCTCCGTAAAGGGACGTAGATCGGCGCCGGCTTCCGCCAGAGAGCGGGGAAGATCATCGCCACCTCGTACGATAAAAGAGCATGTAAAAAACGTACGAGACTAATGACCTTAGCAGTTGACGCACCGGGAATCACTAATCAACCAAGCTATGCGTGACATAATCCAACCCTAGATACATACTTATACAAACAGACATCCTTCTCAATTTTGAAATTCAAAATGACGAGTGACTTCTCGCCACCGGCACCAGTCTCACCAATCGTTGGAACAGCACTAACAGATAGTAGTCCTCATGTGTGTGCAAAGTTACAGCAGCAAAAATCTTAAACCTAAATTTTAGGAACAAAAATTCGCGGTCGTATTGTTGAGTTAATTCCAATACTTTGCCTTCCTCTACTATAGTTCAGGGAAGAAAGGTGGAGAAAAAAAGCAGCTGCCCCGGGTGAGGATCGAACTCACGACCTTAAGATTATGAGACTTACGCGCTGCCTACTGCGCTACCGAGGCGCATATGGATATATTACACTATAATATTTTACTTTCAACTGAATAGGTTATAGGCAAATATACAGGTCATTTGCTTTCATTTAACGCTAGTAAAACCCAGGAGACGTTGTTATACCCTTCATCTGTCTTTCTCTCTCTCTCTCTCTCTCTCTCTCTCTCTCTCTCTCTCTCTCTCTCTCTCTCTCTCTCTCTCTCTCTCTCTCTCTCCGTCTCTCTCTCTTCTTCGTCACTCTCTCTCTCCACCACCCCCTCACTTCGTCTGTCCCTGTGCCTCTCTCAGTCTCTCTCACTCTCTCTGTCCCTCTTCCTCTCATTCACATTTAGTTGCAGATGCTGTATGTCTCTGAGCAGGTGGGGTAATGTCAATGAGTGTCGGGCTAGCAAAAATGTAATAGAACATTCAAGAAGACTCATTCTGTAGATTACGGCGTGAGAAACGTTTCTTTGAGGCCTTTGGCCTCATCATTTTAATTTTTAATGCCCTAGAGCGCATCGCATGTTTCTCTATGTATAACGAAGCGCTGAATACAAATCTGAAGCCAGAAATGCGCAACCACCCTCCATTTTTTAATCACTAAAAATATATGAAATTGTATTTTTTGAGGGAGGGTTATGTTCAGTCCCAAAGACTTGACACATTTTTTTCTACGTATGTCGACGCTCTAATTTAGAATGTGAAGCCAGAATTGAGCCATAACCCTCCATTTTTTTTAAATCACGAAAAACCACCGTGAAATTGTAAATTGTAAACTTCACGGTGGCTTTTGAAATTTTAAAAAAAACTGGAGGGTGATGGCGCAATTTTGGCTTCAGATACGGATTCAGCGCGTCAACGTACATACAAAAACATGTGTCAAGTCTTTGGGTCTGACATTTTTTTTTGTATGTCTGAGTAATAAGCACCACATTCTTGTAACAAGATATTACCACATTTGCGGGAGATTCTGATACTTATTTTTGAGTCAGGGTACTTTGGTAAACCTAAATTACAACGGAAAGGAATTAGCAAAAGTTTCAAGCATGTAACATTCCACGGACATTTGATTCACCTAATGAAATCTTTACTATCTGTAAACAAACACATTAAACAAGGGAAGCGTTTAATTACCTTATTCAGTCACTTCTGCTAGACCGTGCCCTTTGGAAACTTTAACAGATTTGTGCGAATAAATAAAAATAAGGGCATACCTCAAGCAATACGAAAAACTGCAACATTGAAATTATTTCGGAAAAAACTGCTCCCCCTTTTTTTGACAATGTGCGTTGTTCGTCCAGGCAACCTTCAACCCTCTCGCACCCCTCTCAACTCCTGTCCCTGTGTGTAATTGGTGGGTTGATAGCACAAGCAAAACACGACGTGTATATTAAAATAACAAAGAACTATTGTTCCCGGAATATAATGCTTGCCGCAAAATATACATGACTAGTTATCGCGCATCATGTTCCAGGAAGGGACGATACAAAAAAACAGCCCCCGCTGAACGGGCGTGTAACGGGATAACAGGGGACCACGCACGACGACAACGCGTTAATGGAAGGGGGGGGGTTAAAGAGAGTGGGATTACGGAGGTCGAAAGTTTACGTCACTCACTCCAAACAGTTTTGCTCGGGAGGCTGTCAGGGGAAAAGGGTATAAGTAAAAAAATCATCAATAAATGTCATTTTGCAGGAGAGACATTTTGTTAATAGTCTTGGAACAAGCAATAGGAAAAACTTTTTGCCCTTTTTTAACAATGTTTTGAATTCACAATTAACTGGAAGAGCGTTATGTTCAAAGTACGAAAAAACTGTTAAACTATTAAACAAGTGACTTTAACTAGACTGCACTCTACAGCAGGTTTTCAAAATTTTTCGTCCACTGCTCCCTTGACTAAACGAAAATTCCCGCGGTTCTTCTGTAACAATAAGTTTCAAATAGTACAATGGTTAATACAGGCCTACCAAAGATATATAACAGGTTATTTTATTTCTCCATTCTAATTAGGTACTAAAATAACAATACACATTTATTCAACTTTTAATTTTATTATTAAATAATATTATTAACATTTATTAAAATAATATTATCGATTTTTTTAAAAAATTAATGGAATGATTGAGCTCGCTTCTTCATCAACAATTGTTCAAATTTGGGTTCAATATTTAAAACTGCAACTCGCAATTGTTTTTCGACGCTCAATTTCGATCTGTTTGATTTTCATTGCTGCAATTGCTCAAAATCCAACATTACATAAAGAATGTTGGAAAAGAAATGAAAACTCCATGGGCCTATGTTACCTATTTGTGGCTACTCCTTTTTCACCAAGCTCCAGAACTCAATGGGTGGTGATGAATCGAGCTTCGATTTTAATCTAGATCCAAAAGAAATATCGATGAGTTGCTCTTGTTCTTCAGTATTGAATGTTGATGGGAGTTCTGTATTGAAGGGATCTTTGATTCAATAATGGTGAGAACCGCTTCTGGAAAGTATCTAAAGATCTTTTTTAATAAATCACCGCGATGCCCCTGGGAACCGCGACGCACAATTTGAAAACCCTTGCTCTACAACACTGCATTAAAAGTCTTTAAATTATGTATTTAATAAAGCAATGACTTTCATTGTTATAACAACTATTTTAAGAAGCTTCACTTAGTAATTTACAAAATGTACAAATATTAAATAACTTAACGGACTTTTAAATTATTGAATACTTCGATTTTTCAAAAGTGGTCTGTCAAGATCACGCCCGAAAAAGGGAGAGGGAAGGCACGACTCCAATAGGAAGCACCTATGTATAGTGATGTTCCATCTCCCTATTGTATTCTGCCCTCCCTTTTTCTTGTTCATGCGTGACCTTGAGTTTACAAAAAATCGAAGTATGTAGAAAAGAATTCTAAGGCCTTCGCAAGCAACTTATTATTTTCATTACCGACAATCCCTAACGCCATTTGCTTTAACAAATTTGGTTCGTTAATAGTAGCTTTGGCAAATAGTTTATAATGTTAAGCTTTATTGTACGAGTAAACGTTTTGAAAACGAGTGACTTCAGAAGCCAACTTTCAAATTTGTACGAATGCAATAACATTACAAACGAGTTGCATTTATGTATAACAGCATTATTAATTAAGCGTTTTAAATCAAACTTAATTTTGCGAGACAACCTTTTTCTGACGTCTCGGGTTCTTGACATTTGTGCTAGAAAACAGGTCGACTGTTTCGCTCACCGTTACCTCACCACGATTCTCTGACTGCGATTGGCTAAATGTGTGATGCAATCATTCGTTCCGTGAAAACAAATACATCGTTTTTGTTCAACAGAACAGATAGTTTATAATACAGGTATAGAAAAAATACTTTATACTTGGGTTTTTCTAACCTGGTCGATGACACTTCATCAGCTGTTCCGGTGTCATCCAGTCGAGATCTGAAACGTCATTACAGTGACAATTTAGATTACGATTAGACGAAGTCGTATCAGCCGATGAACTATTGTCAGCGAAATCTAGATCTTTTCGTTATGTCTAATTATTTAATTGGGGATTCCAAAGGATTCCCAAATACAAAAATTTGTTATAGACTCAATAATAACCCCCGCCACGGAAATCTTTAGTAAAAGGCTAAAGATTTATGCGTTTGACGGGAGCCAAGAGTATCAAAAAAGTGCTTCATTTGGAATCTTAAGCCACTTGTTTTATGTAGCCTCTCACCGTTGATCACAAGGGGTTCGTTGAAACGTATTGTTCAAACTCTTAAGTGAAACTGCATTATTATCTACTTATAAAATCGAATTATCTACATCGAATGTCACTTTTCAAATTCACTAGATATTGTATTGAATTTCAATATACTCTGAAGTATTAAATGATGGGTGACAACGTTCTCTGGCGGCAATCGGAGGAGTTAATTCACCAATATCGGGTTGTAACCCATGAACATAGACACGTTTGTTTACTGTAAAATAATCGATTCCGGAATCGGTTCTAGATCTAACAAAATGGGAATCGATTCTGTCGATCCCTCAAGGAATCGATTGACATGAGGATACCATTCAATGAAAGAATCGATACCGGAATCGAGTATTTAGAAAAGATCTGTCTGCAATTTTTTTCATTTCTTTCTTAATACAACTAAGAATGATCAAAACCTACGTGTTTGTATTTAAATTATCTTGATAACAGATTGTAGAATTTTGATGAAAAATTACTTGTGCAATAAGCACTCTCAAAAGAAAATGTAATTTAAAATAAGGCGGTTGGATTTGATCGAAGAAGCAGATAAAGACATAGTGGGAGGTTGAATTCAAACACAAGGACATCTATAAAATTAATAATTCGACAAATAACTATAATAAAAAATGCAAACGACAAAAATCGTAAAAATGCAGTAAAAGACAGGAATATACGTATTTTTTTAAAAAATCGAAAGTATTAATTTGATCCCATTTCGGCCTTTTGAAATCGATTGCAGCAAGAATCGGAAGCAAAGGAATCGAATACTAATTCCACAGCAAAGAAAAGAGTCGATTCCGGAATAGAATTGGTAGAATTCAAACGTCCCTACACGTACCGTAACGAAATCCTCGTTTTTTATTTACGTGGAGAAATATTATTATGACTATATCAGGAACATTTAACTTCTAAACCTTCATAATATATGCATTACTTATGAATGCAAACTTAACCAACATATTTACTCCTTCGAAAACACTGGATGAACGAAACGGGTGGAGACGGGCTCTAACTTCTCAGGCATAGACTAATTCTTTACTCTGTCTCAGGTAACGAAAGTGAAAGGGGATTAGCTGGGAAGCAAGGGTGAGGGAAAACTGGCCGGGAGATGCAGCTAGCGATTCCCGAAATAGAAAGGCTATTTATGGCAATAATCCCAAACAGTTTTGCATTGGATTTAGGACAGTTGCAAATGTAATGGTAAGCAACATATTTTAGAAGAAATTGTTCTGACAAGCTAAAAAGCTAAACAAAAATCAATAGCTCAGGAGACAAAATTCAACAGAGACAATTACGTTCAATATAGCAAGTGAAAGCTATTTAAGATTTGAAGGGCTTAGTACAACGAGGGACTATCCCACATAGACATAGTTATGAGATAATAAGAATTTAACCTGAACTTCATTCTTATATCTCAATACATTTTTAAACTTTTAAACATGGCAGTTTTACATTTAAGTCCATACTGAATTTAAATAACATATTACACTAAAAGAATGATATCTGAAGTTCTGCAGGGGGAGGAGACATTAAATATCAACACAAATTTTTTGTTGATAGCACAGTGGATGTAGCTGGTTTGTTTATTCAGCTCTTTAACTTTCCTATGAAAATGATCCAACGGTTCAAGCTGGGTCAAGCTCCTATTCTACGCGAATCTTGTTTGTGTAAGTTGCTAGGCTCTAGAACAACGCATTAAGAAAATCGTCGGCTGTCGGAGTCACTTTCCTAGGCACTCGTAATGTGGCTTTTCTTACACTCAAGGATGTTCGAATGATACAGATGCTGCGTAAAAAATGAAAAACGTACCTTCCAATTATCTCCCCCGAACGGAAACTAATTTGTAATCTACAACGAATTCTAAAAATGTAAAAAATTCAGTATCAAAACGAAAGTTTGAAAACACTATGCGGAAACCTTGACTGAAAAAATGTCGAAGGGGCTCAAAGTGGGCGCCCATTAGGCGACCAGAGGGCGGCTGTGATTCCACGAACGGAACAAGGGTCGAGAGAGAGGCGTGTTTGTTGGCCCGCCTGGGGCGTACACGACATTCGAGTATCTGCTGGGGTTGTTTTTCGGACAAGCATAGACCTCCAGTCATCGACACTCCTTCCCTCAAATACACGACCAGGAAAAATATCCTGAGATATTGGAGCTCTTTTTTATCTCCGGAAATGTTCCTGTTGGACTTTTGAAATACCTACCAACGTTTGCCATTACTGAGACAATCATATAATGGAAGTTTACTTGGCAAGACTGAATTTTGAATTATTTAAGGCGACGCAGAACTTTGCTTATTGTGTGTTAAAATATCATTTATTTTTAATTATTTAAGTCATTTATGTTTAATTATTAAGGTCGCGTGACTCACTAGGGATCGTAGGCTCTGCGTCAAGAGCACCTGTCGTAATATTTGAAAGTGCATAAAGAGTTATACAAGCATCTTCGGATAGGGTAGGCACAATTCATAACTCATGAAGGTCTATTGGAGAAGTCACTTGACAGCAGTTGCCTCATCTAGCGATAATAATTTCCATTTCCTCTACTAACGCAAAGAAATTATCCATTAAAATAAAATTCATCATTGTATTTGAACTTATCAATTGACAAATTAAACATTTTGAATCAAAAAGCCCTTGATTTTGTAATCGCGATTCGTAACCTGCATTTCAGTTAGGTAGAACAATTCTGGTCCGTTTAAAGAGCTCCCCGCCCGTAAGAGTGATACTATAATAAATCTAAGAGGTTTTACTACGGCTAACAGAAACTTGTGAATTTATTTCACATTATTGCTACACACAACAAATAACAGAACCATCAATTATAACATAGCAAAAAACGAAAACAAGCAAAGAATTTGCTATTCATACATATATTTTCTTATTGTCAAAAATTATAATACAAGGCAGAATCTAAGAAGACAATAAATCTGAAATAAATTGTCTAATGAAGTAAACATAATTAAAATCTCTATTCTTAGAATATATCCGGACGACCTGTTTTCGCATGAAGCATTTCGCGCGATTTGGTAATGATTTTGAAGCGTTTTGGTAATGATTTCGAGCAGGCTTTGCGCTTACCTTCCCCGCAATAGCTTACTAATCAATAAACTCAAAAAGTTAGTGAACGAACATTTGAGCTCCAAAACGCTATTACCGTGTGTCATGATATTAAGAATAGTAATTTCTGAGAACTATTAATTGTATATGGCTATTGCAACGTAATCTTGTGTATCCTCTCTCCGGTTACTCTTACTATATTTAATCACGCCCACACGTTGGGCGTCCAATGCTACAGGTGCTGTATTCTCTACTCCTCACGTACACTATCTTTGCCCTGCCCTAGCTCTAACATGCAATAGGGTGCCACAATACCTTCGCTTATCGGTTGCCCTTACCTCTGCTAGCTCGAATCATTATTTATATCCTACCTGGTCGTGGTCCGCGCGCTCACTCCATACGGAGTTGAGGTAAGGGTCCGTTTCGTTCGTGCCTGGGTCAAATTTTATACAAATACTGAATAAAAACACATGGATTCAAGGCAATTATGAGCCATGTGGGATGCTCATAAATTTAATTTCGTGTTTCCTTTGCTTATATCCTATCCATAAGCACAGTCTGCCCCTCCGACTTGCGAAACATGACAACACAAATACATAAACACACAGGAGAAGAAAATACAAACATGCACACTGAAAATATAATACAAAAATCTCATACATACATCAGAATGCGCATTCTCTCGGGACCTTTTTATAATCCTATCCTTAACCTAATATCAGGACTTGGTCTTCGACAGAATTTTTCTTTCTTTGAACTTGCGCGTGAACAAACAACAAAAAAATACGGTAATTGCACAATTCGTGCCACTTCCCTTTTTGCAGCGATGTCACTTCCTGTCAGCGCCCGTCGTTGCTACGTGCATTTTTCATGCACGCAGTTCCCGTTCAGCTGCCATCAGATCCCAGATGCACTCGTCCATTTAAAATTACCAAATGTATTCACGTTTATTGTTCCTTGCACTAATCGCGTCTTCCCTAAACGTTACTTCTATTTCTCGCGACGTATTTAGATTTTGCGACGCTCCTGCTTCCTGCGCCTAACTTGCGTGAATACTGTCCATGCGTATTTTTCCGTGAGTTTCTAAACAAATTAAATTGAATTTTAGCTCCACTTAATCTGAACTGGTTTTATATAACCGAACATTACTTAAGAACATTTGCACAACACTTCCGCGAAATTTCTCCAAAAATTTAACATAGCATCAAAACGTGTGCGATCATCATCAGACCCGAACTCATTCTGTCTGTAACACATTTTACATTGTTGGTCCACACAATCCAAGTGACTGTCTTTTATCAAACACATGCCCATCACCTTAAGAAATGTTCGAAAACGTTTACATTTTCACTGTTTTCGGGCATCTTGCGTCTTACCATCTGTTTCATAATTTTACTAACTTTCATTTTGTAATCGTCACATTACCGAATTCCCTTTTCCTGTTTTCCTTTTTCCAAAAATCTTTATTTTTCGTCTTCTCAACTCGTGATGACGTCACTTACATCTTCGGTCGCTCTTTCAATTCTTTCTTAATCCGCTATGCTATGAAACTGGATAATAATTTATTCCGAGCCTTACATAAATTCCCAGGCGCCGTGACTAACTTTACCCTGATCTAAATATTTTTCTCTATAATTTCTGAAAGTTTGGCCAAAATCCATTCAAGCATTCACTGGATATTCAATAAAACTCGTCTTGTTGAATACTTCCAGAAGTACAACAATGGTCACCATGTCTTCAATCTTCGCTGTGTTATACATGCAATTTACACAATTTATGATATTTACGGAACCTGTGGCTCGAATAATGTGATTCTTGTTTTAAAATGTTCCTAAAGTTGGATTCTATTCACTGTTTATAACGCCTATTTCCGCCCCTTATGTTTTCTATTACTTTCCTAATAATTATTATTACGCGGCGCTGTTGTCTATTGTTTATTTCATTCTTAGTTCCTCTTTGCTTACATAAAAGTTCCGTGTTCCATGCATTCTTGCGGGCTAGTCTCACAAATCATTACACTATCTAAAGCACTAGACATTCGTTCACAATGAAGATACGCAAGAAATTATTCGAAGTTTCTAGGAGTGTTGTTAATTTTCATAACAAGGCTTGATTGGTATTCAGTGTTCATGTTACATCACTGCAAAACGTGAATACAATTTATAAAAAATATTGAAGTACATTTAATAAATTAAATGATACTAAATCCCATCACCCACTTCATAATCTTTAGTACTTTAGTGGAACTGGGTCGAGTTCAGTCGCTGTGTGGAGGAGCATTCTAGAAGGCGGCTGCTCTCAGTAGTTTTCCGTGGTCTTTCCATTTAGTACCAGGCAAATTTCGGAGCAGTACCCAAAGAAAATGATCACGAACCGCGCGCGATATTTCCTTCTATTTCCTTCTCCTTTTCTCACCCCTTACATACATACACTTACACCCACTACACTGCACGGGAGACTGATCGGGAGCTTAGAACTTGTCCCGGCTGTGGCGGTGCCCTGATGGTGTGAGATACCTGGCTGAAGGTTAACTCCGTAAGCCGACGGTAGGTCGGCGCCGGATTTCGCCATCCAGTTGGGGTAGACCACCTCCCCCGCTATCACCATCCGAATATCCGAGGATCACCAACCGCCACCTCTCGCGTTAAAAAACTATACGCTACACTTACGAGACTAACTAGTTTAGCAGTTGACGCATCCTGGATCAGTAAACAATGAAATCAATTAAAGCACTCTAGTGTGCGGTAAGCGACGTTTTCCGCTTTCGATTGTTTCACCGAAAACGAAGGGACTCCCATCGCCCAGACCCTTGGCGTATATCCTGCCAGTGACAGCTGATACATGGCAGCCTGTTTGGACTTCGCGCCCGGAGGTAACATTTAAAATCAATTTCCTCGAAGACAATTATTGTTTCGGAAAACGGGATCTGCCATTCTTTTTTAAATTTAACAAAGAATCTGGGGTAGGTTTTGTAACGGGAGCTTCCGGAGATCTGTATATTTCTAATTTCCTATGCGCGGAGACGTTAAAAGAACTTTACAGTCTCCGGTCATGTGTTATGTGTCTATGGATTCATTAGCTTCACAAGCATTGGAAAAAATTACAAAATGTTACATATTACTAATTTCCAATGTGCGCAGAAATTGTAAGAAAACTATGTTTTCCGACCTTTTAAGAGATATCTATGGTTTCATTGAATACCCAGGAATCGGAAAAAACAAACATATATTACTAATGCGACCAGATAGAAAACTAGAGTTATCGGCCTTTTCAGATGTATGTTTTTTTTAAATACCCCGTAACTCAGGAAATATTAAAAAATAATGAAATAGTTCAGATATGGGCGAAAAAATGTAAATATTTATTTGTGTTATTCCGCTCGTACCAAATGTATTACCATGGTCATGCAAATTTTTCATATTATTCTGACGCCATGCGACTGCAAATCCCCAAAGAAGAGGCCACCCTGAACAAATAGTCGCTATTCTCGTGATGCTTTATGGAACAGCACCTTTTTTTCAAGTTCTTGTTATATAATGAACTGCTGTACTGATTATATACTACACTATTTTATTACAGTGTTCATGACTGTTTTCCTTAAAATATTTGCAGCAGACTATTTTGTTTGTTATTGTTCCAGACCAGTAAGTGGGTTATTTTTTGGAAAACCATTTTATGTGCTTTTGTTCAGGAACATTTTAGCTCTACAGCCAACTTATTATTATTATTATTATTATTATTATTATTATTATTATTATTATTATTATTATTATTATTATTATTATTATTATTATTATTATTATTATTATTAATGAAACTGACTTCGTTCTGTGTGGGGAATCTTTGCAGTATTTCCGGCAATGAATAGTGATTGTATTGCTTCAGAATTTTAAAACCCCCTTCATTTAATTAGTCTGAGATAATTAGTAAAGAACGACATAAAACACTATTAAGGGAGAGGGTCAATGTTTCTGACAGTGAGTATATTGTATTTTTCTGTTGTATTGTAACTATTCCATTACTCTTCCTGTTGTACAATACAATCGTTCGATTATTTTTTACAATAGAGTGTTAAGCTAGTTACTTTCATTGATATTATTATTATTATTATTATTATTATTATTATTATTATTATTAATTCTTATTCTTCCAGTTAATTGCATTCCATATTAATTTCATTGCAGATGAATGTCGAGAAGAATTACGGCGCCAGTGCAGTTTCCGTACGCACCATTTGAGAAAGTTGGACAGAGGACGTTGTGGCGATGTGTTGGAGGAGGTCGTGTTCTCTGGGAAAACACTGCTCTCGTTATTTGGTTGCCGCGAGCTTGCACGGATGTTGAGAAGAACAGAGCAAGACAGATAACAGAAAATATCAGTAAATGAAAGAGAAACGGAAAAGAAAAGAATTATGACATACCGTGTTGAAGGAACGAGAAGTCTACATAAAGAGTTGCGTCAAGGAAATTATGAGTTTTATGACATATTAGAATATTTTTGATTTATGTTAACTATGTTTATTTTCAAGAAACAATCAAACTTTAAAAAAATAGAAATTAATTATTAGAACAATGAAGAGTAGAAATATTATTAGATTAGGTAGCAAAAAACACTGTGTAAAAAAACAAGAAAACAACAACAAAAAAACACGAATTATTAACTAATTGTAAAATTTCATTGATTTTGTATTTTTTGTGAAATTACGTAATGTCTTAATTTCATGAATAAAAATATTATTCATAATACAAAGGCGGATGATAGATTTCGGTAGAATTTGAAGAGACCAAAACCTCCCGTGAGCTCCCCCTCTTGTATCTTCAATCGAATTCTTCTGAGATAAACTTGGCGTTTTACAGTGTTGTGAAATCCACGAGTAATTTTATTTTTAATTGACAGGAACTCGTAGAGTCACGCGGGAAATATTTTGCATTTTTAACCAAGCAGTTCAGTCGCGCATTCAGGAAGCATTATAAACATAAGCACCTAATGCAGGGTCACGCAGCGAATGTGTCGTACTTTTGTTAAAGGGCGTAACGCTCTAGGATCTAGGACCTGGGACTTCATCGTAGTCTCCTTTTTACAAAGCTAAAGGTCACGGAAGAGCCAAAGCCGACGCAGCGATGGTTGGGAGACGCCTGAAGCTTACAAGCGCCCCACGACGGCTTCAAGACAGCTAACGACCGCAGAGCTGTCTCCTGTTTATGCGGCAAAAAAGACGGAGGTACATGGACATTTTCTGAAAAATCTTTTTAATGATGACGCTGAATTATTATTATTATTTGTATAATCTTTTCAATGGACGAAATTCCTGTTGTTTCGGGTACTAATCGTTACTCTCTTAATCTTCCCGTAAAGAAAGGAACTCCCATCCTGAAAAATGATCATTGAATTATGTTTTGTCTAAATTTAAAATATCATTCCAAATCTCATTATTTTATTAACTTATTAAAGTTTATTCTTAAAAGGATAAAATTTTATGCTGTTTCTCACCTACAGGAATGTCCGAGGAGAAAAAGTACGAAAACAAATGATTTTTAGTTTCTTTGAAACGAAAATGAAGTTTTATTTAATTCCACAAATGTCTTATTCACATTCAAAGGTGTTTTCAATAATAATAATTTCCCGTAAAAATGTTGGGTCACTTTTTGCGAAAATATTCTGCCATGCAGACTGACATCAACAGTACCAGAGCAGAAAGTAGTGACTTGGTTTTCATGTATGTGGTGAAATCAGTTGACTAATAAAAGATTATTGTGATACATTTCGGTTTATTGAAGTTTAAAGAAAAGTCTCTAAGATTTTGCTGCAACATTTTGTTCATTCCTTAAGATAATCAAGTTTAGTTTTAAATTGACATACTTGTTTACCATTAAAATATCGAGTTTGAAACTGTTTCTTTTAAAATGATTTGACCCTAATTGCATTCCAACTCTATGATTAAACACTTAATATAAAATTTGGAAAGAGGTTGTCACTTCCATCAAAACGTTTCAACCAGAGCCTTATTCGAAATTTCGTCCGTGTGGCCAACTGAGCGTAAGACAGAGTACCTTCTACGATATTGTTCTAAGCCTTCTTTACTTGTAGCCTCTTCCTTCAAAAGGAACACTCTCAATATTCAATTCCAGTGGGTTCTACTGAGTTTCACGGTCAACGGAGCAAGAAATTCGAGAGGAATGAACCGAATGGCCTATGGCGCCTCAGGCGCTACCAGCGGGAGGTTGGACAATTACAAAGGGAAAGGTCGTCCGCCGCTCAGAGCAGCGTGGCGGGTCCGGCCTGAACTAACACGAGCATATCCTGCCTGTGCTGTAGCGCGGGAATTTTCGATCTCGTGGGTGTACTTCACTTTCAATTGAATTATATTTCAAGGCTTTCAACAGAATACAGTATTCCCATGATGATTCCAAATAGCTACATTTTTTATTTCTCAATCATTTGTCTCTCGAAAACAAAATAATACTTGTAAGTTTTAACATACAATATTCATTCTTAAAATATGTTTAACTAAATATTTCATAATTTTGTTACAAAGATTAATCACTAAATAAAAACAAGCGCAAATTTCTTAATAAATCTGAATTTTTCTTTAAACTACTTAACACTACTATTTGTGTGGAATTATTGAACTCTTCATTAGTACCTTCACTGCATTCACCTGTAATAGACTCGTTTTGGAGAAAACCTCCGGCTTTAGAAATTGAACATAAAACATTATTTAAATCAATATCTGCTATTTTGTCTTCTGAGGTGGCAGGGTAAAAGAGCCAGCCCACTCTGCCACTGCGCCAGGACCTCGGAGCGTGGAATTAGGAAGCTACGAGTGTCCCAAAATAAAAAAAAATTAAAAACAAAATAAACTGGCTTGGTAGGAGGTAAGAATAGGCATTGTGGATGAGATTTTTGGAGTTGGAAATTCTATCATGAAGAACTGAGAGTTTTAAATTTAAAATCTCTTGGATTTTTATACTTCTTTGTTTATTTTATTATTTAATGCGTATTGTAGCCCTAGTTGATATTCGTATGTAGATTTCAATAAAAATACTTTTTTAAAATTATTTACCAGCTTTTCTACCCTTTTGCTTTACAAGCTACACTCAAAATATACTAGAATTTTATTTAGCAGAAAAAGAATATGTAACCTTTAGGAAAGTATGCTTATTTTTCGGTGTATAGGTTTATTTAATTAGACTTGTTTCTTCTACAAATTGACTTTCGATTATACCCAGCTATTATTTTCTGTTTCTTTGCTCTATACCGAAAAAAGTTAATCCTCTGAGTCTATAAATGGGGCAAAGAGCTTTATGCTCTTGCCAAGAGCTTAATGGTTAGATAGAAAGTAATGATTTCTGTTAAATAAAAATGTTCTTACCAGAATTAGGAAAGTAGCTGCAGAGATTCCTTGTACTACCGCGTTTAGTCACTTCCACTATTTGACGTTTTCCTGGTTTACAGAGAGTAAAAATCTAATAGCACTAGGTATAGTAGCCTAGTCATTTCAGAGTGCAGAGATTTGCACCAATGAAGCATCCGAGACATTCTTGGAATTTTAATCGCAATTGAATTTTCTTCGGGAAGCAGTTCTTTATCAAGGTTAGTTTGACTTTTACTAAAAAGTAAAAAATGTGTGGGTCATAGCTCGAAACACTGTTCGATATACATGGAAAGGACGGTCTATTAAGAATTGTAATGAAAAACATGAAAAGTAATCTAGTAATTGAAATGAAAATCAACAATCTAAATCTTATTTCAAGATAATCTTAATAACTAATATTCATCTGAATATATTCTGCGTTCATGCGTTTTCAGAAAATTGTTCTGATTGAGAGACGTTTGGAACTTTAGAATATTTTGTTCTAAAATTTCTTCCGTTTGTGTATAATACATTTTCCCACTTGTTTTAGATATTAAGGCAATTAATAAAACAATCTTAGTAATGCAATCTTCATACATGCGTCGAGAAACAAATCTGACGAATCTACACTAAGAAAAAGTTCGTTGTTTTTTTACATTTGTAAGATGAGCAGTGACAATAAATGAAATGTGTCAAATACGGTTTTAGTCGGCCTCAAAGGACTCAAATGTTATTTAGGTTCACTATTTCGATAATTCAAAAATAAACTGGTTTCTCCTGTATGTGTTACGTTTTCATTTTAGAGACCAATCAAAAGATTCAAACACAATGAATTAAAAAATTCAATATGTTTATTTAGCCTTTTTACAGTTTTCTGAGTACAGTTTTTCGGTAATAACTTTTTAAATCTTTCAGAATCCAGGCTTTCTCTATATTTCTTTGTACTGTGTTCACTGTAATATTTTCTTACAATCTGGATGCTCTTGAATGACTCTAGCATTGTTAAAACATTTTTTTGCATTTGTATTATTTTTGCTATCACCTCTGTTCTATAAGACCCTTTCCTACATTCACAATGCTTATTCAAACGGGAACACACCAGTTTTATCTGACAGTCCGTCGATTAAGTTTTCCGGCTCGAGAAATTTCCCACAGATGAAATGAAATTACCCTTCTGTGGTGCGTTCACTCAGTTCCTTTCATTCGCCGTAAAGGCGACAAAAATAGCAAATGAGATCCTCCGCCTGTAAACCCTTAGTGTTATTAGAAATTGCCGTTCTGAGATTTCGTATTTCCCCTCTGAAAGTTCTATTTCCCATGGTCACTATTGTGGAGTTGTTGGTCACTGTCATGGTCACTGTTGTGTGTTCCCATGTGGAGTTCACAATTACAGAAAGTATTTGTGTAATGTTTGCAGACAGGGACCAGTATCTTTGACTCACAACAGACCTACTTTTTCTCACTCGTATAACCGTAAGTTCACTTGCCGAGTTCACTGCATGCAGAGTCAAATGTATAATTGAATTTCATGAGAGGAACAATAATACAGCTTAATTTAGTTTTATTTAACTTTCGATATTATAAACATGTTCTTTTTGCACTGGAAACGTGCTATGGTGTCTAATTCAAAAAATATTTGTCAGGTGTGGGGTTCGAACCCACGCTCCCTCTCGGGAACCAGAGCTTAAATCTGGCGCCTTAGACCGCTCGGCCAACCTGACACACTGCCCACTTCTCGAGGAGACTGTAGGAATAGTAGCGGACAAAACTGGGCCATTTTCAATTACAACTGCGGTTTGCTGTAACAGGTTTTGAATAAACAGACAAATTTGCAAGGTAAATAGCTTTATATACTTATTAGAGAAAAATAGATTTTAATTCAGGAGAGAAGTAAAATCTTAATGATAAAGCTAAATACAATATGTCTGTGCAAATGAACACTAGTAAATTCTAGAAATGAGAACATTCAAAATATTAAGAACACTAAATCATTGTAATGTGATAATCTTAGACACACTATAAAGATTAATCAATAAATAATCCCATGTTAATGATATTTTTGTACTGATATTCTTAATACTGAATTGTTCACCATTATACTTTAATCTCGAAATCAGATGAGAAAATATTTCCCTCAATTTAAGTACAATCCGTAAGGCATCTAGGTATTGCTGCGCAGCGGTGCGGGGCGGTCCAGCGAACTTATTACGTAGCAATCTTATTACATAACGACGTGGAGAATTTCCATCGAGGCTATTAGACCGTGTTTGCTAGCCAACTGAGTATTGTAATGTTAGATTTTTTTATAAATCATTTTGTTATATCTGCATTGCACTTCTTATAACATTCGTTTAAAATCGACCATCATCGTAACTGCGACATACTGATATTTTTAGTGTTATGGCTTATTTTGGGCAATGTTGGAACCATCACAAAAGGTTAATAGAATTACGTTGGGAATGAGACTTTTGGAAACATTACTGCGTGAAAAAGTACAATCGATGTTTGATATGGACGCGAGCACAAGATTTAAATAAAAGGGGCCAAAATAGGAAGTGACCGGCATTATTATATGATGACAAAAGTATATAAAGGAAGACCAAAGAGTATAAAGGGGTGACCAAAGTGTATAATGGGACATGTGAGAAATTTCTGTGCTTAGGAATAAACAATAATAAATAGAAAAGGCAGATTATTAAATAACAAAAAAGATAATAAGTATACTGAGTGCCAACCAATGGAAATAAGCGGTGTGCACGAAAAATGTTCATAGAGCGTAGTCACTAGCAAGAAGAAACGAAATTGACGAACGATCAGTAGGAAGAGACAGTAGAGGGTCGGATAATGTGTATAGAATGAAAATCACTATTATATTGTATTGTTATAGTTATTATTTGTGTTTATTCGTAGTGTCAACATGAGAGCGGCGATATTGGGTATAATTTTAAACTGTAATTATAAAAGCAAATTATAACATTTTGGAATGATTAATGTGTTTTTTGTTCAAGTAGTTCAAAAGTGTTAAGAATATCCAACATAAATTTTCACAACTTGAAATCCCGTATGGGCAAGTTATCCGATCTAGGTATTATACATTTTACTTAGACCAATGGGCGATTTCTATTCTGAAACTTAAAGGTAGCAATGATAAATTGTGAAGTAGTAAAAAACTACTGAGTTAGACTGGGGACGGTAACAAAATAGCTTGATTGTTAATACGTTAGTAAAATTATGAGTAAGAAAGGAATTGCGGGTCTCAATAGAGGTTAATAGAGCAAATACTGTTAGAAAATTTGTGCGAACAATTTTCATTTCGAAACTGATTACTATTGTAAATAGTGGGCCACGAAGTTTTAAAATACATCCTAATACAAATACTGTTATCTTAATAGTCGCAGCTTCATAAACTGTGTAAATAAAATTTCCAATATCGTTGTTTCCTGACTCATTTTTTTGTCTACTGAGAGGTACAGTGGAACCGAGTGATTGAGCATTTTCAAAATAAATCGTTATCTTAAGTCAAACTACAAGTCTGAGTTCACATTCGTAATAAGAGTTATTAGAACACAAGAGTTCTAATATTTCTCGGCTCATTATTTACAACACTAATCAGTTTCAAAATAAAAAGGGAAGTGTTCACGCAAATGTTGTAACCATATGAGGCCTATTAACTATTGTAAACATCTCGATGTCACATGTCACATTTCATGAATAGTGAAATATAAACGGATATTATGAAAAGTACATTTGAATTATAACAAAAACTATACACAGGATTCATATTTGAAACATCGCAGCACTATTAAAGAAGCGCGATATGAACGAATTTCATCCTGGAAGAAGAATCGTATTTCTTTTGCCTCTTCTTCACCAGAACGGCAACAGCGACATGAAGTCCACATGGGTGACGTCACGGATATTATAAGAATAACCAAGATAACCCGCACCTTGGAGGTTGAAACGCTTAAAAAAGGCGACGACCTTCACTTCAATGGACGGTGGAGTACTCATTTAGGGCGTTTGTTAGTTTTAACTGCCCGGCAAAGTCCTGTGCGCGAAATTCGCCATTCGAAAACACATTTACATTAAAACCAACATACTTTTAGTAAGCGATAAGGAAAATTCAATTTAAAATATACATCTTATATACATCACTACTGAAGTGTCACAGTACCTATTTCCTCTGATTACCCACTCCTGTATTCATGATTATCACATTACAATGAATTACGGCACATTATATTGTAAATATTCCCATTTCTTGAGTATTTTACACCTGTTCATTAGTACAGATTGATTGTATTTTGCTTTATCATTAAGGTTTTCCTTTTCTCCTGAATGAAAAAACAACTTTTTTCTAATAAGTAAATGAAGTTATTTATCTTGCAAAATTTTAATGTTTACTCAAAACCTGTTACACAAAACCACAGATGTAATTGAAAATGGTTCGGTTTTGTCCGCTAGGATTCACACAGTCTCCTCAAATGTCGGGCAGTGTGTCAGGTTGGCCGAGCGGTCTAAGGCGCCAGATTTAAGCTCTGGTTCCCGAGAGGGAGCGTGGGTTCGAACCCCACACCTGACAAAGATTTTTTATTAGAGGTCCCCGGAACATTTTCAGAGCAAAAAAACGTGTTTATAATATCAAAAGTAAAATAATACTAATTTGAGCTAGATGAGTGTTCTTCGTGTAAAATACAATTATAAAGTGGACCCTGGAGGTCGTGAATTCGGATTTAGTGAACTTTCGTTTAAACTGGTTCCCATCTACACACATTACACAAATAATTCCGGTAATTGTGAACTCCAAATGGACTACAGTGAACCAGAGAAATGGAACTTTCAGGGAGGAAATATGTAATCTCAGAACGACAATTTTTAATATCATGAAGGGTTTCCAGGCGGAGGATCTCATTTGCTATTTTTGAAGCCTTTACTGCGAAAGAAAGGAACTGAGTGAGCGCACCACTAAGGATTAATTTTCAGTTCATATGTGGGAATTCTCTCGAGCCTGAAAAATTATGTGAAAGATGAAAACTAGACCGTTTATTTTTTATTAGAGCATAATTCGACTCAAAACATTTTGAGGTTTTATTAAAAATAAAACCTTCTAGTGAGCCTTGATAAAGACAATTTTTCTTCTCGGAGAAAAGTGCATTGCGATTTAAAACTACAACTCATTGAAAACGTCTAGAATTCTTTATTGGTGCAAATCTCTTCACCCTGAAATGACCAGGGTACTATACCTAGTATGATTACATTACTTTTCCATGAATGAGAAAAAGGTCAAGTAATGGAAGTGTCTAAATGTGGTACGGGAAGCCTTGTATTTCCTTTTCCAATTCTGGCAAATTTTTTTATTTAATAGAAATAATAACTTACAATCTAACAAATTAAAGTAATGCCCTTTGGCCTTTTTACAGACTAAGTGAATCATGTTTATTTTGTATAATGTGAAGAAAAAGAAGAGTAGTCATGGGTTCTTAAAAGTCATATTGTAGTTAAAACAAGTCTAATTGAATAAACCTCTGCTCTCTTACACCGAAAGGATAAGCGTGTTTCCTTATAGATTACATATTATTCTTCTGCTAAATTAATATCAGGTATATTTTGCGACCATTACATGCAAACCAAAAAGGGGGAAGGCGATTTAATAAAATGTCATTTTATTGGTATATATATATATATATATATATATATATATATATATATATATATATATATATATATAGTTACATATATATATATAACAAGTAGGGTATATATATGTGTTAAATAATATGAACACAGGAGTGTAAATCTCCAATTCATTTTCAATTAAGAAATCTCAATTTTACAAGTAAAGAATTCCAAACGGGTCCGCAATGCTTATTCGTTACCTCTTTTTTTGATTCCACGTCTGACCCATCTTCCTAAACTTGACAGTCCATTGTCTTCGCGCGCTGGTAAAGGTGAGCAGTACAGCTATTACCATCCCAGAAGACTAACTATCCGATATTGTGCTTTTTCTGGTCCTTCTGTTTAGGAAAAATGTTCAGGTCCCACCGAGATTTGAACTCGGATCGCTGGATTCAAAGTCCAGAGTGCTAACCATTACACCATGGGACCGCGCTGTGGAAGTGTTATGGACAAATTTTCTCCAGTCGTTATGAAAGTATATTTTTCCTTCACCCATCGGAAAGCTTTCTCGGGGAGCCAGAGAAGGGTATAAAAATCATTGTCGCACATTACCGTTATGTTGAAAGTTACAGCAATTAACTGTAAATAACACGAGCACGTAAGTTTCTTTCTCAACTAAAATAAAAACTGCCCCGGGTGAGGATCGAACTCACGACCTTAAGATTATGAGACTTACGCGCTGCCTACTGCGCTACCGAGGCAGACAACGCAATTTACCTATTCTTTTTACGTTGTCAGTAAGTATTTGGACCTTGCTTGACAAAATCATATCCAAAAATTTTCAAAGGATTGATTTTGGAATTTAAGCCAGAAAAAATTTCAACATTGCACTACAATATTGGATCATTTTCAACGCAACATAAACTCAATGAACAGAGCCCAAACTTTGGTAGCAAGAGTATGACTTTTTTCACCCGACCCCAAGAATCACTCATTCATTTAGTTATGAGTCGGGAACGACTAAAAACATTTTTGATTCAGCCTTGAATATTTGCTTTAAGCTTTTTGGCGATATATTATGAGACGAAAACCTTCCAACACTGATTTTTTGCAGAAACTGGCATGGCGTTCTTATTGTTATACAGACTTTACTGCATTTTAAATCGTTGTTGTCCACAAAGCACCATTTACGAAAATGAATATCACACGACTGTGTTTAACTTTTGATAAACAAGACTTCAGGGGCCACTTCAACTTGGTTCTGCTCGCCACCTCCCCTAGCAGCTAAGACGATCCCTTGGTCGGTTTCCCCACTGCTAACGCCTTTTCATCTCTTGTTTGCTCAGGTCTTCTCTCCCTTCGTCTGCCCCGCTCTTCCCCCGGCCCCTCCCTTTGAAACTACACCCTGCCCTCCGAGATCTCCTGCGGCGCAGTGAATTCATCGACAGACCCTGCTCCCTCACCCCCACCCCCTGCCAGTGACCAAGAATCGTCTTCTGCTCGGCCTCCTTAAATAAATACCCGTTGCTGTTAAGGTTCTACACTTCGTGCCAGTTTAATATTGGCTTTCAAGGCGGATGCACTACTGACAAAAATTCGACATTGATAAGCCAAACACTTTGAATCGTTCCAAACCCATCGCGTGATTATTTTAACTGTATTAACACAACACTATTACCAGTATTACATCACTAGTGCCCTACAAAAATGCTGCTGTACAAAACCACCCAAAATTGTTTTCTAAAAAGCAGCACGCACGCTGCTCAAAACAACAAATAAATACTGTCGTTTAACATCATGTAATAAATATTTTAACAAAAACTGTATTCACAAATACTGCAACAACGTAGTGTAGTTTATACGGATACACAGCAACATCAAGAATATAAAAATTATCAAGCATATAAAAATATTGCTATTTAATAATGCAACATGTAAGTTGCAAATACTGAATGACACGCGATTATAAAAATATTAAACTACGTAGTTTCATTCGAAATACCGGGAGATCAGTTTAAAATGCAACCAAGAGCAGACAGGCGAATTGCACTGGCAACCATGTTAGTGTCCCTAATCCTTTTGAAGATGGAATACACAATTTCTGACACGTATCCGCCGTTACTGTTCCTTTGAAACACAACGGACCAATTATTCTGCGACGAGATATGGCACTCTATACTCATCTTTTCTTAAAGCAATGGTCTTTCTATTCTTTCCTTTGGCAATTCAGTACCCTAGAGTCCACTGTTTTGCTGGTTAACATAACCAGTCATACGAAACCGAGCCTCATCACTAAAAACACTTTATCAAATGCCTCAAGATCTTCGCTATCAAATCGTCATAGCCAATTACAGTACACTGTCAGAAATTGCATTCAATTTAATGCAGATTTAATGTACGACTGTTCATTAATATTAATGTACCTTTCACGTTAAAGGGTGATTAATGTACATGCACATTAAATTTAATGCTTAAATTAAAATCAATGTATATTTAATGTACATCAGTACATGAAACTTAGTAGTTTTATGTTAAAGAGAAATTAATATAATTCGTCATTAAATTTAATGTTTAAATTAAAATTCACCCAGATTTGATATATAATTACGGAACACACGGAACATAGATTCGGTTTAAAAACTTTAATTTAAATTAATAATTTTTCTTTAAGCTTTATATTTTAATATGTACAATAATTTATCATTTTTTCTACAAAACCAATTAGTTTAATATTGTATTTGAAAATATAATATTCGCAGTTGTGCTGCGTTTTTGCAACGTTTGCAAGCTATCGGGTCTCGTCTGGGTTTATTTTGGGTGCGGCTTAGGAAATTCCGAACTCTTCCTGCCCCTTGCAGGCAAGACAAAGAGTTTCGCGGCCTGTCGGTACTGAATGTGTTTTGCATTCATTCATACTCTGAAGCGATGCAGTCGTGTTGTTACTTGGTAGAGCAATAGAAGTCTTTTCTAAAACGTGTGCAAAATAAAAAAAACCTCATAACTTTCTGATATGAAAACGTGTGAAACGTATAAATATTATTCTCCACTTCCTGCTCTCTTCACAGCAGTTTCCTAGAGCGGTAGGCGGTTAGCATCGAGAGAAGCTGAAGCAATTCAGGCATTGGATTTGTGAAGGTAAAGTCTGAATATTAATTAGTATTATTTATTTAATATAATTTCATTATTAATATTGTATAATATAATTTTCATGATATGTGGGTTAGTTAATCACTCCCGATTGGTTTATATGTGTTACAGATAGCAAATGACTGTTTAAAAATAACAATGAACCAAACAAATTAAGACAAAAAACTGATATTCACGAAATGAGTGTTACATAGTAAGTTCAAGTAAATAATTGTGATCCTAGAACAAAAAGTTCCAGTATTTTGTAAAGACGTTATTGAAGGTGTGATATTATTTGCCAGCTATTACGTTTTTGGATATACCTATTCTGCAAAATTGCAAACAAACATCAAATTCATACGAAGATAAGTTGGAGTTGTATTACTATTACGCACAAAATTAAAAATAATGTTTCATTAAATAAATTATTACGGTCCATAAAACATTTGAGAAAAAAGTAGTTATATTACAACCTTGAAAATTTTTAGTAAACTGATAATTCGTCTCAGCTTTAAGTAACCGTAAAATTGCATTAAAGAAAACATTGTCAAAATGGATATTGTTAAACAGAGAATGGATTGTATTCCTACGAACCAAATAATTTTTCTGATTCATAAGTTTTGGAATGACCAAAGAAGAAAGATAGTTAACATATAATTATAATATTACCATCTAGTAATAATATTACTAATAATTTTATTTCACATTAAATCAATTTTCTTTCTCATTTTGTTCTTTTATTGTGCACGTATCTTTCTCCATTTTGTACTCAGTGCCTATGTATAAGAAATCCATTGCCTCTGTCACTTCTTTTTATTGTTATTTGTTTAACTGTGTAAAAAGGTAATGCTGAATCAATATTATTTATTAACAAGAAAATTATTACTTAAAGGGAAATTGTGAAAATAAATCCAACAGAAGAAAGAGGCCATAAAAAACGTGGAAAAATTTGATTCTGCAGTTTGTAAATTGGCAAAAAATATAGACAAAATACAATGAAGAATATAAGTTGTTTATTTTTCATTCCTGAAGTGCTGACAGTTTGAATAAAATATTTTTTTGTATATTAATAAAAGTAAAATATTTTATTCATTCTTCCATGTTCCTTAAATAAATTCTTGGTAAAATTAATTCGATAATATTTGGTACGCAAGTTAATGGTTATTTATCCGTCAAGGACATTATAAGGGTTCTAATAATTCCAACAATAAAAAGGATTTTATCACCCATGATCTTTACAACAACTTAACGCCCGTGGCACGTAGATTTATTTTTTACCTAATTTTAATGATTCAGAATTTCTGCTGCACTTGTTAAATCGACTCCAAAATTACAATTCATCATTTTATTATTCCATAGGAAAGATTCGAAAGTTGTAAATATGTAACATCATTCATCTGTACTGGTTGCCATGTCGTTTTAGGAGTAGAAGAATTTGCACATGAAGGAGAAGTAGAAAGCATACTTCTGAATCTGAATCAGTGAAATTGTCGCTGATTCAATCAGTGAGAGCAAAGTCACTGATATCTTCAGTCGAAATGTGTAGTTTTGCTGACAATCAGTGAATACGTGAACCTTTTCAAAATGACCGCCAGCATTTCACTGGTTGTCAGTGGCCGCGCCACCATACCGACTGGTCCAGTCATTCACGTGCTGTGTTGTGAATGTACGCAAAATCGCACGGCGGAGCCAGTGGAATAGAGGTTTCCTGCGAGAAAACTGACCTGTGTCTGAAGATTGTTTTAATTGTATTAGGTAAGTAGTTTTCGCTTTTCTGTGACTCGTCTTGTTGATAACTGTGAGACGTTTTATTTTATGGTGAACATTTGTCCATACTAAGAAATAGGTTATGAACACGTTGTTAATATCACGTATTTGTTTTTGTTATTAACTTGGAAACTTCTTATGTAACTTAAGAGTTTTAATGTAACTGTTTGGTGATACAGTGTGAAATATCTGACGTGCAATGGATAATTTCGTTTATGAAATTTGTAAAAAGTCCAAAATGCTCTCGATTACACCACAGCAGAGCCGGGCATGCCAGCAAACTAATAACTCATTCTTTGGTGTTTCCAATTTAGTTTGACACCAGTCCAGGAGTGGAGTTTTGAAGAAGTGTAAGAGAAAGTGCTGGAGCTAACTGGGGACTCTAACAATGTGAATATTTTGAAAGGTATTTTAATTTGCCAAAGACTGCTGTAATACTGATTTATTTTGATCAGTGTTCCTTGCTTTCCTTAGTCACTAAACACATTATATTTTACTCATTTACATGGCGAGGCTAGTTTGGCAGAGGAGTGGGAGTGCAGAAGGTACATCAAAGCCATTTGCCACTCCTGAGGTTCCCAATCCAGACCTCATAATAATTCTGCCAGTTAGTATGATCTTGTATGTAATCTGAAAATAAAGTAACCATTTTTTCCTCGCATAACTTCTTGACCTATCTTTTTTCTGTTTTAGGAGGGCTCTAATTTGCATCTGGAGGAATTGGAAAGGAGAAAAACCTTCAAGAAAAATGTCCAGCAATATTTGATATGGGTGAAAGGATAGAAAAACTATTCGTGTTTTGTTCAGGGTGATGGTTGGTTTTAACATCTGCCCTTTTTTTTAATAATAATAAAATATTCCTTCACCCATTGCAGCATTTGACTTACTGTTTAAATTAATATTTACAACAAATTTGGCATACTCAACATCATTAGCAATTTTTTTTCATTTTTAGCAGTATATAATGATTATATCCTTCAAATATTTAATTTGAAATAAAAACTCAGTTGGGTTTCTGTAATAACCCCCCCTCCTGGGAAATGAACAATGCTTCTGCAATTGTTCAATTATCATAACCTTCTACCATTGGAGTTAGTTTTGTTATATCATAGAAATTTGATTCTTTGGTTCTGTGTCCGGTATTGACTTCATAGATTGACTTTAAGATTTTCCCAATATCGAGTATGGCCCAATTCTCAATTCATCTAATTTCTTCCTATTCAGGCGATTTTCATGTTCTATGTACACAAGATCTCCCTTTTTAATTCAATTTGTCTCCTGTGTAGGTTGAATATTTTTTTGTTGTCATTATGAAGTTTTATTGTATTCTTGAGTGCTATTTTCCTCTCTCTTTCTAAATCTTCGGCTGTGCATTTTATTTTTAATTCATGCGGTAGGATATTTATGGTTTTACCCTCTAGCAAGTATTTTGTTGAGAATTTTGTCACTGTATGCTCTGTCTCGTATTTCTCCATAGCTTTTTTCACAATAGTTGTCCATAGCAATAGCAGCCTCTTTGTCAGTTTCATTCATAATACATCTTATTTTATTCACTAAAGTCTGGTTTAATCTTTCATTGAGACCATTGAAGAGAGGCGCATCTATGGCAGTAAAAATCAATTTTATTTTTTTCTTTACTTGGAATTGTTTTAATTCTTTTGAATTTTTTCCTGGATATTGATCCGTTAGTACCATCTAGACATCATGGTTTTTTGTTACTTCCTCAGTTAGTTTTACGAAGTCATCAGCGTTTTGATTTTTTGATGTTAAAATATAAGCATATCTTGTGAAATGGTCGACTAGTAGGTGTAGGTATTTTTTTGTTGACCGGGATCCTCCATAACCTCCGATGGTATCTATAGAAACTATCTTGAATGGGTACGTTGCTCAACCTAGGTGTGACATTAATCCATATTTTGATTTTCTTCATGATTTATTCTTTAAGCAGATGTCACAAGTTTCACAAATCTTCTCTATGTTTATGTTTATGTTTATATTTTTCGCTGTAAAGAATGGTGTTACTTTATTTATCATCTGCGCTCTTCCCAGGTGACAATAAGTATTGTGTACATATTTTAGTAATATTTTACTAAATTCTTCTGATAATGAGAGTTTTTCTCTTCTTTTTAATTTTTATAATAAATTTCATTTTAGAATATTAGTTTTTTCTTATTGTTTTGTAGTTTTGTGCATCTTCTTTGATCCTTTTTTATGTCTTCTAATTTCACTAGGTTTACAATTTTTAATATGTCATCTGAATTTTCATCAGGCTCTAGAACTGGATGCCTGTTTAAACAGTCTGCCTCTTGGTTTAATTTTCCAGGATTATATTTAACTTTAAAATTGTATTGGGACAGATAGTATGTCAAATCACCCAGTTCTTAATCTGTTATTGCTTTTATATTTAAATTTTTTAAAGGTTTATGATTGGAGTGTACCAAAAATTCTCTTCCAAGTAGCCAATGTTGCCAATATATCACAACCTTTTTTATTGCCAAGCACTCAAGGTAAATTGCTTTTTTTTCCCCTTTTGAGCTTCACTCAATTTTTTCGAAAAATATGCCACTGGCTTATTATCCCCATTTTTGTCCTTGGTTTAGTACAGCTCCGATTTCTTTTATGCGTGCGTTCTTTTTCCAATTGTTCCATTCTGATTCTACTGTATTTTTCAAAATCATACTTGAGTACCAATCTGCGCTTGCATTGTCAAGAGAAAATTTTAGAATTTCTCTTCCACAAAACAGCGTTCACACTCTTTTTCAAACTCGTTTATCCATTGGCATGCGTTTGAGTTTCTTCCATTAAATATCTATATATTTAAAAAAAATAAAGCATTCTGCCATGGCTTCGTTTGGAGCTTCTACTGAATTGATTGTAGTATTTTTCCTTTAAATGAAAGAATGTGATCCCTAGATGTGTTATCAGATATTGTTTGTGTTGATTCACCAACATTTACGGTGTAAATTAATTAATTAAATCATTCTTTAATACTACGCTTATCAGTAGTCAATTGTTTTCTTCCAAAATGCTGTTTCAAAATCGATTATATGAAATGCTAGATGTGAGTCCACGCTGCTTGATGTTTTGTTTTGATTGTTGAGATTTGTTTACAATTCGTTACGGTTTTGTTTCATTGTAATAATTGCATTGTGGCTTTGACAGTTTGCATGTATTTGCTTTTGTGATGTATTTTTTAGAGAAAATTCGGACAGTGGGTTTTGCTCAGTTGTACTGAAGTAGTGAAGTTGTTCACAGGTTATGTCGAATTCCGAATAGTTGTCCACGCGCCCCCAAAGAAGCAAACGTACACTGGACGCAGAGAATGAGAAAGTCAGCGCAGAAAATGTCAGTTTTGTTCTGCTTTGTACTTCCCATGCGAGAGAAATTCTGCAAACGTGTTTACTCTGTGTTACTTAAATTGGAAAATAAGTTTACCTTCAAGCAATATGCCAGAAGTAATCAAATGACACATCAAAAAACTTTAGAAATAATATCCGTCAGTATAATAGTGCTCTTTCTTTTGTGTCATATCGTGTATTATTGGAATATGTGGGCCATTTTGCATTGCCACCTGGTCATGGACCATACGTGTTCAAAATTTTGGGAACTACACATAACAGAATTTCTTCGTTATAACCCGAAGATCCAAACAATGCAACATATTGTGAACATTAGTCTGGGCACAGTATTTTACATTTATCTAAGATCTCACCGTCAAATTTTGACGGGTTCTCACTGGTATTGATAATAAAATCATTGACAATTTTTCTCAAATTTTTTACTTCAGATATTTGTTGCTTATCTTCTAAAACTTTCTTTAAAAGTTTCTCAATTGTTTCATCTGAGGTACTCGGGTAGATTTTTCAACTTTTTCCTCTGTAATCTCTTCTATGTAGTAGTTGTAAAATTGCAAATTTTCCTCTTCATCCAAATATACTTTTGATAGATTTTCTGATAAAGAAATCCAGACTTTGATGTCTCTTTTTTTAAAGTATTTCTTACCTTACCAAATATTTGTGTTGTAATTAGCTCCTTGTGAAGGTTTGTGTTTTGGAGTTCATCTGGTAAGCCATTTAAAGTTTTTACCTCAAGTGAATTAATAGCTTAGAACTTGCGCTTCTTGACACATGCCATCATTCATCAATTGTATTCCTGTCTTTGAAATCAGTGGCCAGGTGCCTCCATTGCGGTGTCAGGTATCAGTCATTTGTTCGGTAGCATGGCAGATTCAAATTTTTAGGAAACGACACACAATAGTCTTTGTTTTCTTTATACACATATATATGTGTATATATACATGTGTATACATATATATGTACATAGAAACAAAGGCATGCAGTGCTGTTAACATTTCCAATTTTAAGCTTGGCAATGCTGCTGATTTTAATTATGAAAATTATAATTAGCAGAGGAAGCTGATTCAGTTGCCCTAAAACTTGCCAAATACTTGTAATAATATCAAATGTTTATTTGTATTTTTACTTTAAAAATTTTGACAGATTTAATGTTCTGTATTTATTTTTATTGTAAAATTCACATAAAAATCCATTGAAATGTATTTATACACATTTAAATTATAAGAGGATTATAATTCTTTCACTACTTTCTTCCCAACTTTCTTTTCATAATTTGTTGTATTGTCACCAAAATTATCAATAATATGTACATAAAATAAAGAGTGTTAACTGCAGGCCAATTTTTCTCCGTAGTGAGTTTTGAAAAGTTCCTGAACATCGGTTTTCTTCTGTTGTATGTTTTTCATTGGTTTAAATAAAGACTTGCATTCACCTATCTCACTTAAAAAGGCAGTATCTCTCTTTAAAATTACCTTAAT
>BLKR01010158.1:0-67357 GCA_011170035.1 Teleogryllus occipitalis
GTTAATTTTTAATGCAGAAACATTCCAAGCATTATGATACAACCAACAAATTTTAATTGTTCTTTGCCAAGTTTCAACGCGGGGCATACTATAGTTTTTGTTTTGAAAAATGTATGCATTCAGTTTCCTGATGAGAGAACGTAAAACCTGTTGGTTAGGACCATTCGGGTCTTTATTTTAGTTAAATCATATATAAACGTGAACTTGAAATGGAAAAGCATTGAGCATGAAATGATAGAAGTAGATATAAGCATAAAAAACTTGCAGATAATAGATCTTATTGCATGTTATAGGCCACCAAATGATAATTATTCCATTCTTGAGAATATACTCGAACTGGCGGAAAGTTTGAAGACAACTAGTCCGATTATAATTGTCGGGGACTTAAATCTAAGTGACATTAATTGGCAGGATGATGTATGCGATAGAAAGATACAGTTAATAATATCCTGTGTTTGCTATGCAGGAATGACGCAAGTTGTTGACAAACCAACACGTCAAAGTTCTATCTAAGATATTTTTCTTATTAGACCGATGGACATATTATACTACAGCGATGTTTTTCAGGGAATAAGACATCACAATGCCATAATTCATCAAATTCAAGAAAACATCTAGACATCACTACATTATTTTATACAGTTTTATTTCAATAGGGCCATAAGTGCAAAAAAAGTTGAATAATTATGTATTTCACAAACCTGAACTAACATTCACAAAGAATACCTTTCAACCTTCCAAACTGAAAATATCAAATTAGTTTGCCAAAAATTATAATTATTGGATTTTTAAAGACTTTTACTGCCAATATCTCGAAACTCTAATTTTTGCACTTGGGACCATCTTGTTGCCAAGGTGTCATACGGAATGATGTATGTTGTTATATCAAGAAAGGGGCTAATTATCACACTAAGAAATCTTTAGTGGAATTCCAGAGACGTAATTCAACATTTCTTCCAAATCTATAAACAAAGAAAGTTAACACTTTAATGAAATTAAGACCGAAGAGTAACCACAGCTAATTTCTAGTGGTAAACTATTTTAAGACGGATGGACAGACATTTTGCTTTCAATCGATTTTCGGTATCGAGAACCAACATGACCATATTGTAGGACAAAGTCGTTTTAATATTATTTTTATCTAAATCAATCATGGTAGATAATATGTTCCACCTATTAATACTATGACTAAAGAAACATTCGTTCCAGTATCTGTAAAAAGTTGCAACTTCTAACGTACCAATAATGGCAACATTAAGCAGAAGATTTTAAATATGAGAAGCACAATGCACAAACAATTCATTGTCAACTTCGTCTATTTTTTTGTGAACACCATTGTAAATTGCATTCATAACTGCTACGCCATCATTTACTTGACATCTACATTTAGATAAATAAATGCCTTGTTCTTTTATGCTCTCTACAATATTAAATGCAAACCTTATGCTGATTAACTTTTTTAAACCTAATTAAAGATTAATTAATTTTTATGTTAATCGGTTAGCAGAATTAATTTTTCTCAATGGTTAGATAACGTAAAATTTGTCTTCATTCGTCAACTTTTGATACGTTTTGCGTCGTGCCCTTCAAAACAGAAAAAAACAATGCTCCATTTATTTCTTCTATGTTCTTATCATCACAGTTTCAGATAAAAATTTATTTCGTTTTGAATTTGGGAACTTAAATAGAACGGGGCCCCTTAACTCTCAGGCCCCCGTATATGGTTCTGTCAGTCTCTATGGACCTTACGCCGCTGGTTCGCGACCACAAAGAATGGTTTGTGTCGTGTAAAGGCTCCTCTGGAATATTTCCTCCTGGGAATATTTCCTTCACTATCGTTTCACAGGCTTCAGATAAAATTTTTGGGATGTTAGAGACTGAAACAAAATATCGAAGAAGAAATACATTGCACGACGTTTTAACAGATTCGGAAAGTGCGTTTCGGCGTTTGAGGGAGAACTTTGTGAGGCTACATTAAATCGCCTCACATATTTCTCCCCAAGACGCAGGGATGCATGTCATCAAGAGTAATGGGTGTTGACAACTAGGAATCAAGAATGGATAATGACGTGTACAGAAAGCACTTTGAATTGTGAAAACAGAAGTTGTGTACCTTTGATTTAGACAGTATACGCGCGCATATTCTCTCATCATTATCAAAATTCAACCCTAGCGCTGATTGACTTTCTTAAACCCAATGAAAGATCAATTATTTTTTATATTAATTCGTTAGCCAAATTAATTTGCCTCTATGGTTAGATGTCGTCAAATTTGACTTCATTGGTCAACATTTAATACGTTTTGCATCGTGTCGATTATAATAGAAAAGAGAACAATGCTTCATTTATTTCTTCTATGATTTTATTAGTCACAGTTTCAGATAAAAACTTATTTCATTTTGAATTTGCGAACTTAAAATTGTTCGACTCTCGGACTTGCCAAACTCTCAGGCCCCCGTACATGGTTTTGTCAGTCCTTATGGAACTTACGCTGCTAGTTCGTGACCACAATGAGTGGTTTGTGTCGTGTAATCGAAAAGCTCCTCTGCGACGAAGAATATTTCCTTCACCATCGTTTCCCAGGCATCAGATAAAATTTTTGGGATGTTAGAGACTGAAACAAAATATCTAAGAAGAAATGCATTGCACGACGTTCTAAGAGATTTGGAAAGTGCGTTTCGGCGTTTTGGGGAGAACTTTGTGAGGCTAAATTAAATCGCCTCACATGTTTCTCCCCGAGACGCAGGGACGAATATCACCACGGGTAATGCAATGCAGTCACAACAGATGTCTGCGTGTTGACAACTAGGAATCAATAATGGATAATGACATTTACAGCAAGCTCTTTGAATTGTGAAAACATAAGTTGTGTGCCTTTGATTCAGAAAGCAGACCGTTGTTAATACGATTCATTCGCCTATAAGGGTTTGAGACAATAATCAGTCTGTAACCAGACGTCGCTAGAATTCGTGTACTACGCTCCGTGAAGTCACGAAAGTCAAGCAAATTTGAAACCTCGCTGATTCCCCGGTGGGTGACCGTCTAGGAAACCGGAATCTAACGGCGCTAGCCCTGGGCAGAAGGAATAAAAGGCACTGACTGCGATGTGACGAGATTTAACTAATATCAACGGAGGAATACTCCAAAGTAAGCGCTCAACGACCCCCAAAAGCGGTTCAGAGATGCGCTGTGTAAACAAAGACGCAACAAATTTAAAAAAAAAAGACAGAACAAGTGCCGTTGAGTCGTGAAAGATGAATAAAATGTGTTCTACAAAGTTAGCTCTTTAAATAATAATATGAACATTTTTGACAAAAATGAGTTGTTGTCGTCATATTTTGAGCGAAATAATGACAACCTTTCGAAATTTCGAAAAGAAGATATTCTCAAATCTGCAAATTTTTCTTAGTTTTTACTTGAACTCGTCCGGTTTTCTTAAGTTCTCTATATTTTCGAAAATTGCAAATGTTAAAATATATTTATGAAGAGTCGAGAAATTTGTTATGCCGACGCATCCGGTAGTACTAGTCACGTAAATTATTGTTAACACTGAATCGCCCGACATACCAATACCTCCTAGAACGCCCCGCTCAGTCAATTCGACTCCGAGCCTTCAAAATTACTTCTTTAAAGAAAATATTCGAAAAACATATCTATGCCACTATAAAATTACTAAAATCAATAATTTAGTATATAATTGAAGTATGACACAATAACGTAAATATTTTAAACATTTATTGACATTACTGAATCGCGAAATTAAAGTTAAAGAAATATGTTGAACGGAATCCAGAAGTAAACGGGCAAAAAGTTATATTGGAAAGTAAATTTTATTATAGTAACAATATTTTTGTAATATAATAATACTAATAATAATAAGGAATGTTATAAACATTCAAGTTTTAATAATATTAGTTTCACATATGACCCAAAAATATATAACCTTGCAACGCACTTCCCTTACTTTCTCGCAATATGTCAAATTTATTTGAAATATTTTACGAGTGTTTGTTGCACAGTTCTTTATGTTTGTTAGAGGACGGAGTTCTTAACGAAATTTCATCCCATGTTTCAAATAGCAATAGTTCTTGTTCAGGTTTTCATTGTCTTTACTTTCTACGTTTCTGACCTTACTAGCGCAAACAGTATAATTATATATAGTAGTATATATTTGTAGCTCATTTGCAGTTGTCCATTTACATAGAGCGTCAATCTTCCTTTGTAGTTCGTCGCAGTCTGTTGATACTACTGCTACATCGTCAGCATAGATTAGTATTTCCACTTCTGCTTCTTTCTTTATGGCTGCCGTTAGATCATACAACGTTACTAATACAACGTTAACCATCCTGTTAACGTATACAACTACGTTAAATAATAGCGCACTTAGCGAATCACCTTGTCGTACTTCTACACATTGTTCAATTTTCATTGATATTGTTATATTTTCATCAATTTTGATGTCATTTTCTGTTAGCATATTGATCATTATTCTCGATAGCCAATTTAGTCCTGCGACGATAATCAACTTGTTCTCAATGATTTCTCTATTTACATTATCTAAGGCTATGCAGAAATCAACTAATACTGCGTATAATTTCTTGTGTTGTTCATTTATACTGTCATTTATTAAATTAATTAGGTTTTCCCCTGCCATGGACGTGGATCTTTGATGCCTAAATCCAAATTGTTCTTCTGCTAGTAAGTGATCAATCTTGCAGTTCATCCATTTGCTATGAGCTTTGCTCAAATTTGAGTGACGTGTTTAATGTTGCTATTGATATGTTATGAAATAACGTATTTGCTCCCACTTGCAGAATGTTTTTCAGTACCTCTATGCTCCAGTTCATAACTGTGACTTGTGTTTCACATCGACACACCCGTCCGTCGACGCCCGACGACGCAAGGCACGTCCGCTCGACACCGCCGTTGCGTCATTCTCGAACTTTTCTTTTCTACTCATCAACGCCAGACTTCAGTTTGCCATATGTGTATTGTACCTCTCGTGAACTTAATCGTCAGGTATAGCACGCATGCAACACACTGAATGTCTACAAACATAAGTTAGGCACATGAAGTGTATGGTGACTACTGAAATACTATCAACGATCAACTACAAATTATTTCATTTAATGTAAGAAGCAGTTTCAACAAGTTATTACAGTTAGGTGCTCTCATATTTGTAAACAAAATAGTCGTAACATATCTTAGAATAGTCCAACTATTTTTTGTTTTCTATTCAACGTCAGATTTCAGTTTACAGCATGTGTACTGTACCTCACGTAGAATTAATCGTCAGGTACAGCAGACAGGCTACACACTGAATGTCTACAAACGTCAGCTGTGTACGTGATATGAATGATGAAGACTGCTGGAATACTGCTAATAATCAACGATCAACTACAAATTATTTCACCTTATGTAAGAAGCAGTTTCAACACGGTACCACAGTTAGGTGCTTTAATTAACTGTGTACGAAATAGTCATAACATATCTTAGAATAATCATAACGTATGTTAGAACTATTTTCTGTTTTGTACTCAACGCCAGATTTCAGTTTGCAGCATGTGTACTGTACCTCACGTAGAATTAATCGTCAGGTACAGCAGACAGGCTACACACTGAATGTCTACAAACGTCAGCTGTGTACGTGATATGAATGATGAAGACTGCTGGAATACTGCTAATAATCAACGATCAACTACAAATTATTTCACCTTATGTAAGAAGCAGTTTCAACACGGTACCACAGTTAGGTGCTTTAATTAACTGTGTACGAAATAGTCATAACATATCTTAGAATAATCATAACGTATGTTAGAACTATTTTCTGTTTTGTACTCAACGCCAGATTTCAGTTTGCAGCATGTGTACTGTACCTCACGTAGAATTAATCGTCAGGTACAGCAGACAGGCTACACACTGAATGTCTACAAACGTCAGCTGTGTACGTGATATGAATGATGAAGACTGCTGGAATACTGCTAATAATCAACGATCAACTACAAATTATTTCACCTTATGTAAGAAGCAGTTTCAACACGGTACCACAGTTAGGTGCTTTAATTAACTGTGTACGAAATAGTCATAACATATCTTAGAATAATCATAACGTATGTTAGAACTATTTTCTGTTTTGTACTCAACGCCAGATTTCAGTTTGCAGTTTGTGTACTGTACCTCACGTAGAATTAATCGTCAGGTACAGCAGACAGGCTACACACTGAATATCTACAAACGCCAGCTGTGTACGTGATATGAATGATGAAGACTGCTGAAATACTACTAATCATCAACGATCCACTTCAAATTATTTCACCTAACGTAAGAAGCAGTTTCAACACGGTACTACAGTTAGGTGCTTTTATTAACTGTGTACGAAATAGTCATAACATATCTTAGAATAATCATAACGCATGTTAGAATTATTTTCTGTTTTTGTACTCAACGCCGGATATCAGTTTGCAGCATGTGTACTGTACCTCTCGTAGAATTAATCGTCAGGTACAGAACGCAGGCTGCACACTGAATATCTACAAACGCCAGCTGTGCACGTGATATGAATGATGAAGACTGCTGGAATACTAATAATCAACGAACAACTACAAATTATTTCACCTAATGTAAGAAGCAGTTTCAACAAGTTATTACAATTAGAAGATTTTATTATCTGAATATGAAATAGTCATAACGTGTCATCTATTAGAAATATATTCTGTTTCTAGAAATTGTCATTCTTTCAGCGTTCATTTAGTTTCAGTGGATCATTATTTCAGTGTTCATTTCGAGCTTCCATCTTTTACGTTCAGCAATATCTCTCCTTCTGGCAGGCCTCCTAACGGATGGCAAGCCAGCAGACACAGGAAAGTTTAGTTCTTCTGTACGTGTCGCAAGTTACACATTTTTGTTCCTATCGTCTCGTGGAGGCTGACTGTGAGTCACATAGAGAGCAGCCCTCGACTAGATGTGTCTAAGGCATTACTTCTCTTCTTGCTTCTCCTCTTAATTGTAAGGGTATCAAATCTGCCAGGTTGGTGTGTTCGAAGATTCCATCCACCAATTTCACCAGGGCTCATTGTCCCTCATCTGCAGGCCCTATTGTTCAGTCCATACGTTTGCAGCAGTCTGCTCTACATAACGGGAGAACGTGAGCTGGTTAATCCATTCTCTGTTATGGCGAAGGAACGGGATATGAGAGGCAGTTTTTGAAGAGCTGATGGGTCAGCGGTCAGGTATGCAGGTAGGGGAAACCGGACCGATTGCACAGACTCTACGCTCCCGGGGGTATGCGGGCGATGCGGACGCCAACTCTCTACGGACATAATTTCACCCCAAACGGCATCTAAAATTTAAGTGCCAGAACGCTTCTTGCTTGCCACGCTCCTTTGTGGCAGTGATGATTTTTCTTTGTCTCAAGCCTTTCGAGGTTTGTACTTTGTAGAAGTTCCACGACAGACAGAAGACTATACTGATTGTCGATGGAGAAAACAACGAAACTTCGAAAATAGGTTCTTAAGACAATATTTTGTCTAATAAACTCCTTCGATATTTCGAATGGCTGAGTCGCAATAGGCACTCAAACGTTTGTTCGAAAAAGACTTTCTATCCAAAAATTTGCATTTCAGAAACGCTCCCCCCCCCCCCGACACATGTAAATTGTTTATTATTTACAAAAGAAAATTTTTTTTTTGTTCACAAAGAAAATTAACACAAATAAAAAAAGCAATTGAATTGTGTGAATTGACGGGCATAACAATGTACTTTGAGCTCCACTCTCTTACTCTGTGACTTGTTTGATAAACAAGAAAGGGTTTGCTTGTGTATGTTCCTGTGTTCATGTAGATCTATATTGATTTTGTATCCAGATCGTTTTGTGATTGTTACAAAATGCCCAGATTCAAGAATGGGGGATTTAGATGAGTGAAGAAAAGTATTATTTCAAATACAGTGCATAAGAATAAGAAAGTGTGTTGAGGATAGAAATATTCAGCACGTAGACGTCCCGTCTCCGTCTGCATCATCAAAAAAGTTGGTGAAGGAGTTCGTTCAGATTCTGATGATGGAAAATGTAGTGGGTTGTGAATTATTGACCTCAGAATTTTATTCTCAGTGATTAATAGAAATTTGTGTGTGTTTTTCTTGAGGTGCTGGCAAATTGGAAATTTATGATGATAGTGACAGAAAGGATACTGTGTACACACTGCATACTTTACATCAAGGATGAGGTTCTGACATTGAAGGTTCAACCTCTTTCTCACAGTATAAAGTTTTTAATGCAAATACAAAGTTGTTAAACTTTTTGGGTGTTAGGAAATGTGCAAGCCCAATTTCTGGGGTTATGAACATGCCACTTCCAAGCAACTTCTTTGGAAGCATAAACAAATGATTCAGTTCCCTTGAAGTTGTATGTGATAATTCAATGTTGTATGTGACAATCAAGAAGCAACAACCTTGAACCCAGATGAAAGTAAATATGATCTTTGTGTGTCATGTGATGGCACATGGATGAAGTGGTATCACACCTCATTACACGACCTGTCCGGAGATTGAATGAGGAAAATTAATTGAGAATTAATTAAAATTAATCATAAGTAAATATTGCAGTATATGTGACCCAAGGATGTATATTCCCGATAAACAAGAAATGAAACTGCAGGATAATCATAAATTATCATGGAGAAATTATCATTTCTTTGTTCTGTTCGGAAATACAGGGTACGATATACACAATATCCTGATGATGGGGACTCTTCTCCTTTCAAACATCTGTTTGGTAGTAAACCATATGGCCTTTCATGTCCTCAAAAATATTGAAGGTATAAGGCATGTTCAGAAAAGAATGGGAGTTAGTTGCTGAAAGCAGTAAAAGAACACAAATGGGAAAATTGGAAGATCGCAAACTTATAGGAGGACTTGGTCATTTGACTCAGAAAGAGGTAAAAATATGCAAGCGTATTATGGAAATGCTGTATGAAACAATCTAAGGAATTTAGAAGAGATGAGAGCAGTATTGGCAATATATTTTCATGAGCTTTCAACAGATGCTAATCGGCGACATGATATTTGTAAATCAAGATGTTCCCCGAAAAAGCCTAGTGTGGACACATTTATCTCCATAAGTATAGTCTCCCACAAGCAATAATGAATGAAAGAAAACTAATTTTTAGAGCACCCTTTCAGCAAGAATTGTTGAAGAAATGTCTCCTTGGGAAACTCCGAAATCTTAATGAGAGTAATTTGATTTGGAAACTGTATTCCAAAACTACTTTTGTGTCATAAAAAGTTGTGCAAATTGTAACTTAAAATAACATTTTAATAATTAATGGAGGAAATTCTGGCAGGTTCAAAGTATTGGAAAAACTTGGGTTCCAACCAGGAGTGTGTATGGAGTGTTTTCTCGAAGACGTGGATAGTAAAAGAATAAAATTCTCTGGAATAGCTGAACAAAAAGTTCAACAAATAGGTCGTCAAAAACAGTTGAAAAAAACAGCAATAGAAGAATCTTATGCTGGAGAATATAGAACAGGAGAATTTTAATTGGTTGTTAAGCAAAGCAAATCTGTTTTGTTTCGTGTCAAAATCTTTGATTCCGATGTTCCATTATTTACATTTCGATCTATTTAGGTCTTAAAAAATTACAGACTAAATAATTAGTGAAATTTTGCAGGGATGCTCTACAACAATGAAATAGTGATTCCCTGCGTTCATTTTCTTTGAAGAATAAAAATAAGTGTGTAAATAATAAAATTGATGTCAATATTAATTTTTTAAGTTTAGATTTAAAAATTTGTTTTAAAAACCAAAAAAAATGTTCTGGAAGGAATTTTTTCATAAATGTTTAGTGTGTTTAAATACAAAATTACAAGATTCTAACTTTAATTGTTTAAACATTAATGTTCTTTAAACTTTATGACCCCCAAGTCACAAGTCAGTGTTGAAATTCTTCCTTTTCATCTTTTGACTGCACTTACTGAAGGTTTCTCACTTTTGTTTCGCTTTTCTTGCTTGAGTTGCAATATTTTTATGTTGAAAGAAATATTTTTGAGCACTATTTCTGAAGACAATTGTATTCTTGGTAAGGAACAGATTGCTCGAAAATCATTGGAAAGGTCGGAAAGACAAGAGCAATTTCCTGCTCTCTGGAACGCCCTGACGGGCTTCGGCAAAGTAGATAAGGTAATCCGCACGGTGTCAAATTCTGCGGTGTCCCTGCTCAACGCGATACAAGCAAGAACACAGGGCGTAGATCTTTTGGAACGGAGGACGCCCTGACAGATTTTACACGATTGTCACTTGTTTCGTAAAAAATTCCCCATCAGTGATTTCTCGAAAAATGATTGTAGAAAACAAATAATAGTGAACAAAAAATATTAAAAATGCGTAAGATTAGGCACTTATAGAATCTTAACGCTCGATTAGGCAATTATCTCTCGAATATTCATTTATAGGCGTTATCAAACCCTCGCAAATGACATTTCTGAGTTAAATATTGATTATGGAGTGTTGCCTAAAAATACATTTAAAGAAATAAAATGGTCAAAAAGGACGTTGTCCGAACTCTAATTACAAGGTATAAACGCCTTTTTTGTTGTTGGATAATTGTCCAGAATTTTTAATGATTTAAATTTATAATTTAAAAATGAAGAGAATTTAAATTAATTAGCTGAAAGGGGCTTTTATTTTGTTTCAATGAGGTTCATTCACTAGCAGAATCAAACAAAAAACTATCCTCGCTATCTTCATCTGTATTTGGATCGTCAATCCGTCAAATGTATACGTCATTTGGTTTAGGGGAACTTTTTACCATCTTATCCGAGGGTACCCTTTATGCCTGACAATTAGTAATTTATTGTAATTGACAATTATAATAAATTGTTGGAAGAAAAATTAATAGTAAAAAGTATTGTATTTACTGTATTTTGAGTATTTGATGCACTTTAAACGTCTGCATTTAGTTATTCAGAACCTAATGTATTTGGAGTATATATTTCAACTCTCATTTGCGAAGTATTTGTTTTAAATTTAAAGTATTTTGCCCAGCCCTGACTATAACATTGTTAATATTACAGTTGCATGTGCGATGACGTGGTGTTCACTATTCAACAAGAATCCCAGAATGGAAAGTACTTCACATAATAGACCTTCCCAAATCCTAAAATGGAAAGCACTTCAATTCCTGCGAAAAAATTAAAGAGGTCATCTTTGTCAACACAGTACTTTTAGTCTGAATAAAAATACTATGTTTACAAAAATGACTTCTTTTATTTTTTCGCTTTAGAACGTCGACAACACCTTATCAGAATTCCCACACGTCAAATACTGCATCGAATACATTATGTTATGTGCCATTTAAGAGGAGGTGGACCAGTGATATACAAAAACATTATTGTTGTTTTTACTTTTTCGCGTACTACTGTCATAGTATACAGAAATTATTGTAAAGCTGCGGCCGAAACCGACGACATAGACAAAAAAACAAATACGTTGTGGTCCTGGAGTCGAAAGGGGGATAATTCTTGTTGCTATTGCTCAATGACTGATGTTAAGGTAACGAACATTTTAGGTTTCTCAATTCAGTCAAACTTCATGAAACGTCCATTTAAAGCAATTAAACACAAAATTAACTTTATTATGCTACCCACTCAGTATTCTTTCAAATTCAGCGTTCATACTGCTCGTTGTGTGTATTTCCCGAATGTTCATTCCCGCCTGATAATATTCTGGGGAAATACATTTTATAGCTCTCAGACTTTTAGATTACGGAAAAGATTTGTACGAATCATAAGCAAATCCCATCCACGTGATTCTTGTAAGCCACTCTATATTAATCTAGGAATTTTACCATTACATTGTCTGTTGATTTACGGATCAGTGGTTTTTGTCAAAAATGACTTCCTGAAGTGCGGGAATATATTTTCAGAAAACGCCGGTGTCTATAACTATAACACTCGACGTAGTGATCATATTCATCCGTTGACACTATCAACAGCTCGTTACAAAAAAATCACTTACATGGACATTATGTGTACGTTCTATAAGAGTTTGTAGAACGTGTTCAAACATGTTATAGGCGAATATCTTGCTGAATTACAACTCATGGGGGCCCTTCGGTATGAGATACGTCACGCCTGTAGTCACATGATGGGGAATGCTTTGGGGTTTTTCAATAAAATCATTTATACATTCAACGAACTTACTATGAAATGCTGATAAATTCTTCAGCCAAAAATTATGAATTTTATCGCTTCCAGGGCTCTACCAATTCTTTAAGTAGGCAAGGATAGGCTTTAATACTTCAATTTGAAAGTTCTCCATGGATAAAATCGTATCCGCTGATTCGCGAATCATTTCCAACCAGCTTGCTTCAGCATTATATTTAATTTCAGTGGACCATACACCTCCCCAATAGCATTCGATTTCTTCTTTAGTTAACGTCAAGGTTGTCTAAGTATCTTCTATGTGTAAAATTTATAGAATGCTTTCTGGTTGTTGTTTTTTGAAGTTGGCACTATGCTCCTTTCCCTTGCGACTTTTTTTATAACATCTTAACCGTTTTGCATGCGCGCTCGATATTTGTTGGACTGTGTCTAGATATTCAAATATATGCTATTTGGTTTATCAAATTCATCGTGTTTCCTGTATTATTTGCTAATGGTGTGCGTTTTCTTCCAAAGTCTCTTCTTTCTGTTTCAATATCCTGTCAATATAGGCTATTATTCTGGCGTCAGCTCTCAACTAGCTTATTTTTTGTTCTAATCTTCTTTCCCATGGTGGTTTCTTCCTCTTTAATTTTGCCTGCTGACAATTTATTTATTTTCTTCGCATATGTTTCTTTCAAGATTCTTTCTATTTCTTTCCTTCGGTTCAATGCTTCTTCCCATGCTTCTTCGCAGCAAATATGATAATGAGGCTGTCGTCCTTCCTCATCTGGAGCGACCTCAGTTACAGATGTGGCGGAGGCTTTCGTATTTCTAGTGGGTGCTTTTTAGAGCTTCTTTTGAGTGACAGGGTGTAAACTCAAGACCTTGGTTTCCTCTTGTTTTGGACTCAGGGTGAAAAAGAGAGAATTGTCCCTATATTTTGCATTTTATCCCTATAGCCAGGGTTTCTTCTGTTGGGTTTTCTCCCTTAGCGGATAACCTTCACCGTGTGTGTAACTCCTTACTCGATAGATCTTCGTCTGTGACCATTAGCAGGGGGCCTGCCTAGGAAGCTGAGCCCAGACTTTTTTTCATTTTGTTGCGTCTATTGACTCAACGCGTCTCCAAGCCCCTTAGGGGGTGGTGAGTGCTTTGCGCTTTAGGAATAATTCCCCATTAATTAAGACGTGGGAGTAAACCTCCATTAATATTGCCATATCCGTCACGTCTCATCGCAATCAGTTGTTAAGAGGTCCGCCAGGTAGCACCTTTGCGTATGCGGCGCCTACCATGCGCTCCTGCGTCACTATTCAGCGGACAGAATTGGGAAGGAATTAGGATAGGGGTAGGGTTTAGGACACTTCACAGGGGCTTGAATGGCATTTGTAACGAAGCCAAACTCGTTCTGTTGGAACAAATTTTACATGATATTGTCCGGGAATCGAACCCATGCCTGCTTGGTGAAAGGGCTCTGAGGCTCAGCGACTGGGCTCTGAGAAGCCACGAGATGACTTTCATTTTATTTTATAGAGATATGCTCCTCTGAGGACGCATTACGTTAGTGCCTGAGTCTCTGCGTTGAATAAATGACGAGGGGCGCCTTCAAGACAGGACTAGAATGTTAATATCCGTTTGAGCAAGTGAACAATGAAACACCCGGATTCTCATCAATGCGCAGCAGACAGAAAATGCTTCTACATGAAATAAACATATACATTAAATATGTATATTTTTACGCAATTTCAAACATATCGTCTCTTTCTTGCCTGCATTATCAAATGTCGCATGCCTGCATTTCATGGTGAGGGCGTGGAAAATGTGTAATGAAAGTTTCCCCACCACGACCGTGACATCAAGCTATGTGCTACATCAACGATCCGCACACTATGTTAGAACAGGAGTCCTCGCAACGTGTAATGGTAATGTAAATTGAAACATGCATGTGTAGCAGACAGAAAATGCTCCTACATGAAATGCACATATACATTAAATAAGAGTATTATTACGCAATTTCAAACATATCGTCTCTTTCTCACTTGCATTATCAAATGTCGCATGCCTGCATTTCATGGCGAGGGCGTGGGAAACGTGTATTGGATATGTTTCCCCACCCCGACCGTGACATCTAGGTATGTGCTACATCAACGATCCGCACACTATGTTAGAACAGAAGTCCTCGCAACGTGTCATGGTAATGTTTACATTACATTACCTGGCAACATGCACAAGACAGTATGAGGACGTTAGAGCCCGTTTCACCACGTGAGCAATGAAAAATCTGGATACAACACATCAATATGCAACTTCAAAACAGAAATTATAGCTCAGGAAATTTACATATGTAGTATAAAAATGTAATCCTATGCAATTTAATGCATAATTCTTAAATAACCGGTTTATTCTTATCAGCATTACCAGCATATCTCATGCCAGAATTTCATGGTTAGGGTGTGGGAAATATTTAAGAGAAATGTTTTCTCACCCCGACCGTGACATTTTTGTATGCGCTGTATCAAAAATCAGTTCATCAATATGTTACAGCAAGACAGCGTCAAGCCGGCGTCAGCCAAATTACATAACTACGCTGAGAAGTCACTGAAGTTAAGCGACTCGAGACACTGCCGACTCCCGGTTGGGTGACCGTCTAGGAATCCCGGTTACTAACGACTCCGAGCCCCTGGCCGAAGCGATAGAGCGCATTGACAGACTGCGACGTTATGAGACAAACAAATAACATAACGGAGGATTACTCCAATGTGTATACGCACCATGCACCCAAAAGGGAACACAGATTTCGACGTGTTGCATACAAGGAACCACGAATTTTTCAAAAATGTCAGCGACCGCTATAGCTGCGTCACGAAAAAACGGCAAGGTGAGCATTAAAGACAGCGTGGGAGCGTCGAAATCTGTTTGAGCGTGTCAAACATTAAAAATAAAGGTACTCATCAATTTGCAACATCATGCTGAGCTAGAATCCCCCAGTAGAAAAATTGTACATGAATTAACAAAAATTAATTATTTTTAATTTGAAAATACATTTCGTTTGGGAACGCATCTTTCTCATATGCATCATCAATACGTCGCATGGCCACATTTCATTGTTTGCACTATGATGATGGACGTCTTGAGCTTTTCTATGCATGTTTAAAATATTTGACTGGCTGAATCTTAATAAAAAGATTAGATCCATGCAAATCCTACAATTACTGCTCTAATAGCAATAACAACATCAACATCAACAACAACAATAACTAATATCATCCAGAAACGGTGCTTGAAAGCGAGTCCTATAAGTTACACTGGGACCATAGTATTCTGACAAACCGAACAATCCAGCACAATAGACCAGATGTTACGCTCTGGGATAAACTTCACAGGAAAGTTTGGTTTATCGATTCAGTAGTTCTCAATAGCAGCAACACGATGACAACATATTAGACAAAAATCGATAAGTACTGAGAACTAGCATATGCACTGAGAGAACGGTGACATGTTGCTGCCCTTAAAACTGTTCCAACTGTCCCATCAACAACCGGAGTCGTACCAAAAGTTCTTGGCAGATCGTTAGACGACCTAGGTATGGACAAGAGTATTGTCATCGCTCTTCAAAAATGAGTCATCAACACGTGCTTATAGTTCATGAGGTTCATGGGAGGACATGTGGGGTTCTGAAGCTTTTAATTTTATCAGTTATTGTGTAGGATTTTGTATTATTAATATTTTCAATATTAGCTGGTATTATGTATAATATTGTATTACTGGGACTTCTCCGCGCCGGGAACTGTTAGAATCCAGGGATCCTCTTCGGCTTCTTGGCCCTTTGGCCTTCAGAGACGTCCGTTAGCATCCATATTATCTATACGGGCACGGCAGGGACGTGGTCATTAATAATAATAATAATAATAATAATAATAATAATAATAATAATAATAATAATAATAATAATAATATTTAGTAGCAGTAGCAGCAGGAGCGGCGGCGACGGCGGCGGCGGCGGCGGCGGCGGCGGCGTAGGCGGCGGCGGCGGCTGCAGCGGCGGCGGCGGCAGCAGCAGTAGCAGTAGTAGTAGTAAATTATGAGTACTTCTCGAGTAATGTTGAGTGCAATATAGGCCTTTTTTAAATTAAAAGAAAAGCTTAAAGATATAAGAAGTACTCATTCTCAAAGTGGATATGTACCTAGAAATAAGAGAGATGCGTATCGGTTGTGAATTTATTGCTTCACTATCTCGTCTCTAAAAATGCCACAGAATATCAATCACTTTCTAATTTAATGTGCAGAGGCATTTGTCACAATTATTGAATAAGATATGATTCAGTGTCTCAGAATGGAGGAGGTGGAGCGTACCTAACTGTTCTGGTCCTAGGGGCACATTTTAACTGAAATTTAATGCAAAGAGAATCAGTCGAATTTGAAAACAACGTTGTTTTTAGTTTCAGGGCCAAATACGCTGGTTGATCGGTCCTGAATTAAAGAGTTCGGAAGAAAATGCTTCGAAACGAAGTTCGACAAGGTGGAATTCGACCAAACAAGAATGTATTATTTAAGTATATGAGTTAACTGCTCAGGAAACGATGAGATTGATAACATTTCCGTGTTGGACGAGAACATTCAATTTCAGGGGATGAACGAGGGGTATGTCTGTCGTAAATTCACGATGCTTTTGGGTGAGGTCTTTTTATCTAATATTTTCTTTATTTAGGGTTTCGTTCGCACTTACTTTGCCATTTTATACGAACATAACATTCATTCGTACTTTCTACGGACAAGTTGTATTTTGACTGCAGCGTCCGTGTCCGTACAATACTTCGGAAACATCGAAATGTCGTCTCGTGTTCAATTCGTCTTTTTACGTTGGTAAGGATAGACTAAAGAAATATGTACATTTACATTTGAAAAAAAAACCCTCAGTATCTCGTAAAATACAAGTGATAAAATAGAAATGAATACATGTACCAATTAGACCCATCCCCTCATGCACTTCCGTGAAAATTGCATTTCAATCACTTCAACCGTTCAAAACTGCAGGAGGTTTTAAATATACGTGACTCATCCTGTATACAGAATGAGTAACAGAATTGAAGGAATTTTGTGAATTTACATGAGTTGAATATGAAGAAGTTTCGTTCCACTGGATTGCTCATTTTTCTTTCACCTGACTTAGGGATTTTGAAAAATATAATGTTTTGACGTACGTTTTGACGATTTTTTGTCACAAACTTCATGACCCCTTAAATCAAAGTTTTCTATAATCCAGCTAATGAATTTTATTTGTTTTCATTCAGATATCATTAAAATTGTTCAATGCCATAATTTTGAAAACAAGTTGGAGAAAGCAAATATTACTGCCAAATGATATCGTAGGCTTTTGAGGCCAGACTCGTGGTCTGGTTTGTCCGGGTGACGCCGCGTCACCTCCGCGTCACCTCCGCCTTCGACGTGGCGTCACCCGGACAGCCCAGATCACATATAACTGCCACAAAAGTGATTAAGTATGATGATCTGAAACACAAATTAGAAAATTGCGTGCTTACTCAGTACTTACTCAGTTAGCCAACGAAAAACTGGCTAAAATACATGAGGGAAAAATGTAGCAGACAGATTGTGAAAAACCAGTACAAGCATTCTATGTTCGTGTATATCTTATTCAGAATTATAGGAGAAATCATTGTCAGGTGCAGAAAACTACTGTTTGTTTCCTTGCAACGAAGAACGTTCTTGGTCAGATATAGAATTAGAGGTACTACAGAATGGCACAGACTTTCTCGTAGGAAACGTTTCTGATTTCCTTGGTGTGGACTGGCTTGAAGGTCTTACTCCATTCTCTGGCCACCTGCCATCTATCGTCACCGAAATTACACTTTCTTGACATTTTTTCAACTTTTCGGTTTCTTAATAGTAGAAGCGAAAAATGATTTGAAGAATATTAAAGAGGAGTAAAACCTCTTTCAAAATAGAAATTTTCATTGAAAATTTTGAGGCCACTTTTAAGAAAATGACAACTAAGCATTTCTGTAAATGCGGAATTTGAAGCTCTTTTTCACAGGAATCCATCGAGTTTTCAAAAAACTTCATTTGAAGTCATTTGAAACACATTCACTAAAAAATGCAATACTGTATACACATCCATGGAAATGTGCATATTAACGGATTGAGAGATATTTCAAAATAATTACACTTGCGTAATTTTTGAAATAACAAAAGAATACACCAATATGAACTTTACGTCCTATTAAACAGTTCAATTAGCACTATTCATTGGAAAATTGTGAAAAAAAATTGGAGCCATTTTTCAGGAAATGGAGATTGAGCGTTTCTGAAAATGCGGAATTTTGAGCTCATTTTTACAGAAAATTGTTGAGTTTTGTAGAAACTTCCTTTGACACTATTTATAGCACATGCACTAATAAACATAATAATATTATGAAATTGCCTCTAATGTATATATCCTGACGTGAGAGACAAGTCAAAAAAATACATTTTCGTAATTTTTGAAAAGGCGAAAGAAGAGAGCAATATGAGGTTTATGTGATCGGATAGGATGAATTTTGTACTACTCCTACCAAAAATTTAAAGATAGAATTTGGAGCCATTTTTGAGAAAATCTTTTTTTTATTGCAAATATTTCACGCACTCTAGCACGAAATATACTAAAAATTTCAAAAACGTCTACATATTCCCGAAAGAACTATTTATAGGTAACAAATTTCATTTGAAGGAAAAATCTGTGTCTTCAATTTTCTAGTTGTAGGAAGACGCCGAAAAAATTCAAACTTTTGCAATTTTCAAAAATTCAGAGTTAACCATGAAAATCGGATCGATGTACTTCATCAGTGTACTTTATTCTTACAAGAAATTTAAAGGAAAAATTGGAGCTGATTTTTGAGAAAATTTTGAAAATGTCCGGGGAGCTTCGTGTAAAATACTCTCAAATTTCAAAAAATGTTTTTCAAAATTTCAAAGCTTCAAGTAAAGCGAGATGGACAGGGGTTTCTTCAATTAGGAAAGAAATATCTTTCCAAGAACGTAAGAACGTGTTGAGTAGGCACTAGTTTTGTTCACAGACAGACGGATGGACGGTTAAAAAAAAAACTTTTTCGGTATCAGGGGGCCCCAAAACGTGTATTTCCGTTGAAATCTCGAAATCGATTTGCCGCAGCATTACATGACCTCTATACTACGTATATTATTTCCGTATATACATATGTATACGATAAAGTAAAAAAATGTAGAATTTATTAATTCTATGAGTTTGTTACGGCCAATAGTTTGTGAAATAAGAAAAGGGATATTGGTAGACTTCTGAGGTGTTTATCTCTGGGTAGATAGTTTTTAGGAAATAAAATCTGTTTATTCCTACAGTTAGAATAAACAGATGTTTTGAAAACGGTTTCCAAAATTTGGGAAAATTAATAGCATTTATTTGTTGCCTTTCACGAATATCCCTTCCTATTAAAATATTTTTTTCATTAATGCAACTTGTATGGACTCTACAAACGTAACAATGTAATGACACTAATATAATATTGAAAAAGAAAGTTGTTTCAGGGTCTCATTGAGATCTGTAGGGTATGATTCTAATAATTTCACATTCTTCTCTCTAAGACTCAGGATCACATTCCATCTGCAAGTTCGTCAGTGAAAAGAGTCGCTCCCTTGTTACAAGAAGCTGAAGTTCTTCTGCTTCATTTCGTGTCACGAGCAACACGGGCGTTAATTGAATTATTTAAAAAATTATGAAAAATAAGATACTGCAATGTCACAAAACGAGTAAAGAAAGAAGCAGTGTTGTTTTTACCAGCTTCAAATCTAATCTCTAGAGTTTATGGACATATTTCGTCAGTTGATAATTGCAAGAAGTGAGGTACTGGTAAGTTTCAAAAGACGAACATAATCTTCCCTGACCTCGTAGAAGCCATTGCGAGAAAATAAATGATAACGCGTGTCTCTAGTTTCACCGCAACCCTAGGACACTGCTCAGCAGCTTCAAGCGGAACATATGCATCGATTATTTAGAGTTACAAGATAATAAATATATCAAGAAAAATATATATCGAAAATACGTGGAAGAAATTACTATTAAATTGTGTTTCATGGTCTTAGTGAAGAGATTCTGGGATGTAATTTTCATCATCCCTTTATCCCTTCACTAGAACTCAGAAGCACATATCAACTCTTTAAGACCTAACGGAAAATCTCCAGAAAAATCGTTCCAACAGGTTACTTCAGTCAAAGGCGTTCGAACAGCTTTTCCAGGTAGACGCGTTTGAGCATGTTTCAAACGGATCATTATGTGAATTGGCTGCCTTCAAAAAATGGAACAGAATTCATCTATCTCCAAGAGAACAACAGTGATAGTCATGGGATACCTCCTAGTTTCGTGTCGGACCTCCTTTTTTCCGGCGAAGCACAGCAACTTCACATAGCATGGACTCAAGTCATTGGAAGTGCCCTGGAGAAATATTGAGCGATGCTGCCTCTACAGTCGTCTATAATTACTAAAGTGTTGCCTGTGCATAATTTTGTGACTGATCCAATCCATTATGTCTGAAAAATGTTCGATGCAGATGACATGTCGGATGATTTGGGTGGCTAAATCACTTGCTTAAATTGTTCAGAATGTTTTTTTTAATTTATTTATTTTAGGTCGCATCAACTGCGATGTCATTAGCGACCACACCAATTACAATATCTGAGTACATAGTTTACATTTAAATCTCTTATAATAAATTACATTGTTTTAATACTATAATTCTATATTAGTACAATACACGCAGTTCAGAAAAATATAAATACCAATGATTTGACAAAATTTGATCACTTGATTTTGATAGTCAGGGGAATATAAAAGTGCACCAATGTCCTGTCCCCGTCAAAAGATTTTTCCGCTGTAAGACGAATTTGGGACATGGCACATTGATGTGGTCCAAAGTTAGGTTACAGCAACATAGATCACAAGTTCGGGGGGAATTCTTTTGTAATAGGTGAAGGTGAGTTAATTTTGAGTGTCCCGTCCGGATTCTTGTTATGACCACTTGCTCTCTTCGGCTAAGTTTTTTCCTTGTTACCAATGCCATAAAGTTTTTAAGAGTTTTATGAATACTGCTTTCTTTATATTATTTCCATGTACCATTCCATTTTCCCTTCATTAGTTCCCCAAAATGCTTCAAATTATCAGTGACAGTGTAGGATGGGTTGTGCATTTTATTGTTCTTCAGATTAACAACTGCGGTTACCCTTCTATTTTCACTATTTGTGATGTGATGTAGTACAGTTGGTGCCCAAGCAAAAGTGACATTTTTCCTTGTTGAATGGATCCTGCAGAGTAGATCTTGTATAATAGATATCATTTCCGATTTAATACTTGTGTTGATAACTTTATCTATTATTGGCAGTGAGTTTGAAAATATAATATAATTAGATTTGTGTATTTGGGTTACAAATTTAAGCGCTGCCATTAAAGCATAGACATTTGCAGTAGTGCAGCTGGCATAATTCGCAAGCTGATATTTGATAGTTTTGTCCGGTAAATATACAAGAGCTTCAGTTGCTTCATTTTTATCACTTCCTTTAATGTATAAAATACAGTAGTTGTTATAATTCGAGATGAATTCAGAGAAGGTAGTGATCCATTCTGTTTCTGATAAGCTGCAATTTATTTGGTAAACGTCATATCAGCTGTAATGTTTGGTGTTTTCCAAGGAGGGGTACTAGAATTTTTACATTTTTCTGTGTGAATGTCTTGTATGTTAAGGTCCTTGAGTAGATCTCTTATATGAACATAGAAAGTTGTATGGGAAGAATAGATACTTTTTTCAGCATATACATGAAGGAAAACATCGTTGAAGATTATTGAGTTAGTTGATGAAACAGCTTTAACAGCATACTTTACAGATGATAATTCTCTGCGAAATTTAAGGGATGGTTCCTTGGGTTCAATTAGTATACTACCAATTGGGCTAGTATGGAAACAACCAGTGCATATTCTTAATCCTTGATGGTGAATTGTATCGAGTTTTTTCAAGATACTTTGTTTGGAAGAGTTGTAAATTACACATCCATTCGAAACACAGTAATTCGAAACTGGAACTCACTACCTACACATCTTAAGAGAATTAGCAACTTTAGAAAATTCAAAACTCAACTTGGTGTCTGGATAAAAAACAATGAAATGTAGTTTACACACGCTCTCTGTTCTATCCGCAATTTTATCTTAATTACTTTCTGAAACAATGACCATGATCCTTTTATTACATATCATCCTCCATACTAGATCGTTTTTCCTGTTTTTTTAAGTCATATTTTCGAAAGTATTTCTTCCCACTCCCTTCCTCCTGGCCATCTTCCTCCTTTCCTACTTCAGGATACAGTAAAAGCTAATCCTATTACTGCTGATACAATGTTTAAAATTAGCGAAATTACATAGCTATATCTAAAATACAACTTTGTTACTATAATGTAATAGATTTCTCAATGTAAAATAAGAAAATATTCTGTAAAACTACAGCTTACAAATGTTTATAAAATTATGTTTTCACTTTAATTATTTATATATTTTATTACTATTATTGTTACAAAGAAAATCAGTAGTCACACTATTATTTTATTGACACTTTCTGTATTATATACTGTAAGATATCCTTTTGTAAGTGCCTTTACCTAATGATTAATGTGGTAATTTCCCTTATTGTTGATTGAGATTATGCATTGTATATGTCATCAAGAACTACCTGTTGTTATGTAATTGTAAAATTATATGTACTATATTTTCTCTTCTAATCCCCCCGTATCCTTTTCATTATCATTTCTTTATTATCTCCTCTTGTCCACCTCCATTTTCTTCTCTTCCCCTTTTCTTTTGATTTTCACTCTCAGTCCTGATATTTCTTCCTCTCAATATTTCGGCCTTAAGCCGCCATCCTGATTGAGGTTTTTTCTGGGTTTACTCAATCGCTTAAGGCGTATGCCGGGATGGTTCCTAGTATTGCATCCCAGACGTAAATGTAAAATAACCCCCCTTTTTTGTTTTTGTTTATTGTTCACAGTTGAGGCTGTCGGCTAATGACAACTGACATTTCTGGTGAATTTTGAATTATTGATTCTAAGTGGAATAAGTGGGAGCTATCTTATTATACATTTTTTAAGAATGTTCCTTACATCATGTCTTTCCATTTTGCAAAATTTCAAGAATAAACAAAAAATGACAATAAATTAATTTGGCTCATACTGATAAATTAATGTAGTTGGTAATCACAAATTGATTATTTTTTCTTCTTCTGCGACACGTCAGGTAATATTAATTACATCCGAATCATTAAAAGTCAGTTAATATTAATTACATCCGAACGCCTCAACTGTAATTTTTAAAATTGTAAATTAATTAAAGTGGTTAGGCGGAAGAGTAGGCCTTAAGGCCTGAGCCTCGCCACAAATAAAGACAATTTTATTATTATTATTATTATTATTATTATTATTATTATTATTATTATTATTATTATCCATAATCAATTTTGCTCCTTATTATGGCTTTATAAGTAAGTAGGAGTAGATCTTTATCTGCACCCCAGTTGTTATGAGACAAATATTTAAGAATGTTGAGTCGGTTCTTGCATTCATCTATGAGATATTGAATGTAATTTTTCACGTCATTTTGCAGTCAAATAGCATTTCTAATATTCTTGTGCATTGGATGAATTTTAAATCTTGTTGGCCCAGTTGTAATTTGGGAATAATAGATTGATTTTGCTTAGAGAATAATATACATTCTGTTTTTTGGCAGAAAATTTAAAACCTGATTTTTTTTACCAATCATGTAAGTTGTTCAGAGCTGTGTGGATGGTCTCTTGAGTGTTGTTAAGGTTTTTTCCTTTACAAAGAATAATGATATCGTCTGCATATTTCCTAGTTATTGTAGGTAATTCGATATTTATAACTGCATCATTGATAGCAAGTAGAAAAAGTGAGACTTAAGATTGATCCTTGTGGGACTCCATTTTCTAGATCTATCATTTTAGATTATTTATATTATCATTGACTCTGACTTTTATTTTACGATTCGTTAAAAATGATTTCAGAAATGCAAACATGTTTTCTCCGATTTCAATTTTACGAAGTTTTAAAAGAATTCCGTGTGTCCAAACCATATCATAGGCTTTTTCTATGTGACTATCTAAATTGACAGCTAACACATGCTGGTTATTCATAAAGGTTTCTTGAATATATGTGTCAACACTTATAAGATGAGATAGGGTGGAGTGACCTTGTCGAAAACCAAATTGGTTGTCTCTGATGGTACTGTGATGATCCAAGAACCATCTAAATCTGTTGTCTACAATTTTTTCAAGTATCTTGCACATTTTGTAAGTCAAGGATATTGGCCTGTAATTATCATTATTTGACTTATCTTTTCCTGATTTTGGAACTGGAATTACTGTTGCCTCTCTTCACAAGTTAGGAAATAAATTTCTCTCCCATATTGAATTGTACATTCTGAGAAGAAGATTGGGTGGTATATTTTTATGAGTACATTTGGGATGTTGTCAGGCCCTGGAGACGAGTTCTTAGTGTATTCAAGAGCAGCAGTAAGTTTTTCAATTGAAATTGGATAGTTGAGTTGATATTTAGAAGTGAGATCTTCATTGTCTGTTGAGAGATTATCATATTCTTGTTCATTTTTATACTGAATGAAATCTTTTGGATAATTGAGTGTGCTAGAATTTTTAGCAAATCTATCAACAAACATGTTAGCAATTTCCCAGTTAGTGATATATTTATCATCTTCAGTGTTTATGATATTAATAGGAAAATATGCTTTATTTCCTTGTATGGCTTTTATCTTCTTCCATGATTCACTCATATTGTTCTGTATATTTATTGTTGATACATAAATAGCCCAGGATTTGGCCTTGCTTTCTTTTATTTCTCTTCTAGCTGCTGCTCTCCTTTTCTTATACTCAATTTTGTTTTCTGGCGCGCTCAATTTTATTTTCTTGGTCCACGGCTTTGTGGGATTTGCGCCACAGTCGAACCCTATCATCAGCTCTTACCAACTGAAATTGGGAATCATCTGACCAAGAAATGGTTTCCCAATCGTCTAAGGTCCACTCGATATGGTCATGAGCCCAGGAGGGGCGCTGCAGACTATGTGTGCTGTTAGCGAAGGCTCCCATATTACCAATGACGTGTCTCGCTTCCAGACAAAAAGACGGCCTGGCCAAATATAAAGAAAATTGTGATGCAATTTTCGGTTTGTCAACTAAGAGAAAGGCTGAACAAGTAATGGTTTGGAAATGTAAACTGCAGACGTTTGTAGTGTTTTGGGAGACACAATGAGGGGTTTATGTAGCCAAACTCAAAGTTTCATTTGTGAAGCAGAGGAATATTTCGTCAATCTGTTATTTCGTCAATAAGAAAGATTTTTTTCCAGATGGCAATGTAGAATTAGTGCTACAACGGTGTACAATTTCTCGCATTATTTTAAAATTTACAATTTTCGAAAAATCAGTGTGTTCAACGAAAATGAGACCCACGCAATTCTTTTAAGCGTCCCTTACATGCGTCAAATAAAATTAAAGAAAAATTTGGAGCGGGATAAGAGATTTTTTTATAAATTGCATTAATTTCACGTTCAAATTACACGAAAACTACTCGTCTCTTCAAAATTCGTTCATGACCATTTTGGAAGAATTGAGTTTTACAACAGTTTTTTATTATTAACATTATTTTCATTATTATTATTATTATCATTATTATTATTATTATCATTATTATTATCATTATTATTATTATTATCATTATTATTATTATCATTATTATTATTATTATTACTATTAATAATATTTTATTTCCATCAAAAGCATTACATTACAGTGTACAGTATTAACACACCAAACCATCACCTTTGAATATAAAAACTAGTATAGACATTTAAACTGAAATACAAGATCAAGAAGTAGGTTTTAATGACTTTATTAGACGTACACTCCTTACCCGCTCTAAGTGTGTATTGCACTTGTCAGAGGGGGATGAGTTACATTTTATATTTGGCGTGATGCTAGTGTTGATCAGGGTACACCCTATTATCAATAATTTGGTTTGGTTTGGTTTTTTCGTGTTTCCGGGCGCGCCAACTGCTTTAGTCATTAGTCCCGTTAGTGTAGTGCATGTTTTTTCTCGGGAGATGGCGGTGATCTTCCCCCGCTGGATGGCGAGATCCGGCGCCGACCTACCGTCGGCTAGTTGGGTTTCCCCCTAACCAGGACTCTCCCACCAGCGGGGCACCGCCCCAGCCGGGACAAGCTCTAAGCTCCCGACCGGTCTTCCAGAACATGTGGTAGTGTAGTGCATGTTAGTGTAAGAGTGTGTAAGGGGGAGAGGATAGGACAAGGAAGAGGAAGGAAAGATCGCGCGCGGTCCGTGGCCTGTTTGGTAGGGTACTGCTCCGGCATTCGCCTGGTGTTGATCGGAGAAACCACGGAAAACTACTGATCAGAGCAGCCAGCCGCTAGAATTCTCCTCCAGGCAGCGACTGAATTCGACCTAGCTGAAAAGCTAGTGTCGAAAATCCTGCCGCCGTCAGGACTCAACTGAGGACCTCCCGGTCAGAGGCGCTTCTGTGGCATCAGTTGATGCACTGAGCTACCGCTCCCGGTTTAATAATAATAATAATAATAATAATAATAATAATAATAATAATAATAATAATGTTTAACGGCACTTTAACAGCTGAGGTCAATGGCGCTCGCTCGTGTCAAATTACTTTAAGAACAATATGCACTGTGACAGTGTCAAGCTATAACATTTTTAATGCGATATAAAATATAAATAATAATGAAAACGAACTATCTAATGATTAAAAGGGTTAAGGTGTAAGACTGTAGGGGTTAGTCTCTCGTAAAAAGTACAAAAAGGAAAAAGCTCGTAGAGAGCAGATTCGTCCTTTTCAAGACATCTTCGCTAAAAAGTGTTCAGCGGTTATATTTTAATTGTGCAGTGCCGGAGAGCATGCTCCACGGTAAAATCTGTCTCCCAAACTTACTTTGTCAAAGGCAAAAATTTCTATCTTCAACTTTGTAATTTTGAAAAGTTAATTTTTTTGCAATTTTCGAAAGTACGGAGAGTTCGCCGAAATTGGAATAGCACCATATTTTTCTCCGTACCTTAGTACACACGAGGAGAAAATTAAGAAAGTTGGTGCCATTTTAAAGTAAAAATTGTCTAAAATAATTTATAAATTGCTATTTCTCTCCAAATTACTCGAATACACACATTTTCAAAAACTTGAAAATCTTATTTGAATATCTGTCTTTAAACAACTGATTTCACTAAGGGAAAAATCTTTATCTTCAATATTATAGTTGTAAGAAGGCGCCCCCAAAACTTGCAGTTTTGCAATTATCAAAAACTCAGGGATTTCAACGAACATCAGACCTGCAGCATTCTCTTAAGTTTCCTTCGCGCTGTCCGGGGACAATATATAATAAAGAAATATTTGAGCAATTTTTGAGAAAATTTTTAAAATGGTTTGAGAATGTGTAAAGTAACCACGAAAATCAAAATATCAGTTTCACGCTCCCAGAGTGACGAGTTTCTTCAGATTAATCAGGGAATATCAATTTTGTACAAAATCGACTGAACCATTTAGCAGCTAGTGTTGACCACGGACGGACGGGCGGAAGGACGTTTTGCAGTTTCATCAATGTTTTAGTTGCAAGGACCCAGAAAACATGCATTCTGGCTACACCACGTGTTACAGGATGTCATTTACTAAACTGGATATATTCACTTCTTGTTACCAGGGCCCCAACAATAAGATTTTTTCGGTCGCAAATTCATCGTTTTGGTCGCACGATTTCTCACTTTTCATTTCACTCACATTTCAAGACTTTTTACATTTGTAAGGGCGAGAAAATAAAAATAGTCGAAAAAAGGAGTGTATTGAATATCGTCCACAAACGAAACTCCAAGAATGAAATTCTATGAAGAAATTTTGATAATAATTTTCTTTAATCAAAAAGGTATGTATATTTTCAAATCAATTAATTTGTTCTTGGCAATATTATATACATTGCTTTTCCATTTTCAGGTATGAATGACTAAACCTGACGCTTGGTTATCTTGACCAGAATAAACTTTTCCATAAGGTACGTTATTTTGCAATTCAATTAATACCTGAAAACATTGTTTATATTTTGGCCTCATTTTCAGGTTTCAACTGAAAAAATTGAAACATTGAGCTCCTTAATGTTTCGGTTTTATTTCTCTTCTTTGCCTCTTTAATAAAAATTTGATACTTCGCAGAATTATCTGAGGAAACTTCGATAATATTTCCGTTTCGTAGAGAGGGTAAGTACATATTCAATGTTAAGTACATGTACAATGTAGACAATGTTAATGACGTCTTGATATTTTTATAGGTTTCTATGGAGAAAATTGGCGCATTGTGGTCGCGACAGGAACATTTGTTCCTCAAGAAGCAAGGTATGACTATTTCCTATTTGATTGAATGATTCTAAGCAGTATTATTTAATTCTTTTTCAGAATTTCTCTTTTAATATAACACTTCAATGCTATCTCTTTATCCTTGAGATACACACGGATATTTTTATCATTTTATTTATTCTCTGGTCAATCATACATATTTTACAGTTTTGCAATCCAAATTTACAAGCGGGGACAGGAAAAAAGCAGATGGGGTTTATTTTATAATAATAATAATAATAATAATAATAATAATAATAATAATAATAATAATAATAATAATAATAATAAAGGAGTGCAGTAAAGGAGAGTGAGACGAGAATGCAATAATCATAGTATCACTAATATTAAGTATTATAATAATTATTTCAACTCTGTCATGATATCCAATAATTGTATATTGCTGCTACTAAAATTTAATACAAGCTACATAAATATTAGCTAAATTAGATTTTAAAAAATGCATTGATCACGTTCACTGCACTGCACACTACACTGCACACTCTACTCCACTACACACTACACTGCACACTCTACTCCACTACACACTACACTACACTGTTTTGCTTTGAATTAGTGTCCAGCACTTCACAGAACTTACTCATTTAATATCTATTACTCTCAACAAAAGTTCTAACTTATTTCTAAAACTTCGGACACTTCGATTAGAGAAAAAGCTTTGAAAATTGCTACGGGTAACTTTTCCAATCTCTAATTGTTCTGTTACAAAAGGAAAGATCTGAATTTTGTTCTCTTGTTCGAATTTTGTGGGTGTGATTGTTTCGACCGAAATAATTTGTTTTTTTCTAGTCTAACCTGAATCTCATTTGTTACGGTTCTAGCATATGACAGCCAAAAAATTGAGAAAATGTGAAAAAAAAGTCTTTTAGGCGGCAAAAGATGGCAGCTGGAAAATTAACATGTTTTACCCCAAACGCTAGTCGATACTAGGGAGTATAGAAAACAAACAGGCGCAAGAAAGTCTGTGCCATTAGTTCTTATTTATTTGCAATGTGCTGTTAGATATGAGGGGGCACTTAAATGAAAATATTTCGTCAAGGTTTTGAGAAAATATTTTTAGAAATTGCATCAAATTCAAACACGAATTAAAGGAAATCAGCCCGTTTTTCAAAAAAATGTACGTGACCTTTTTTAACCAGAAGATTTTATTACGACAGACATTATTGCTTAAAGCAAAAATCGATACGTCCAATTCGTTATCGACACGAAAAACAAAAGAATAGAGCAATGTGATGTTTATGTCATCTTATAGAGTGCATTTAGCACTATTCCTAGCAAACGTTTAAAGAAAAAATTTCAAGCCGTTTTTGAGAAAAATGTTGGTTTTGTAGTTCATTTAAAATTGCGAAAATTGCAGGCAATATTGCTCGAAAACAACTAAGTTTTTTCTTAAATGCACCAGGCCTTATCGAAAGAACTAATTATGGACAACAAAATTCATTTGATGAGAAAATCGCAATCTTCAATTTTGTAGTTATAGGAAGACGCCGAAAATATTCAAAATCTTGCAATTTTACTAAAATTCAGAGATAACCGTGAAAATGGAACGTATGCCACCTTTATAAGTGTATTTTAGTCTATTTTTACAAGAAATTTAAAGAAAAATTATTGAGCCGTTTTGGAGAAAATTTTGAAAAAGTTGTGGCGTCGGGCCAAATCGACGGGAGAATATCAATTTTGAAAAAATCCTATGTATGGTTTAGGCGCTAGTGATGTTCACAGACGGAAGGACGGACGGAGGAACGGACGGACTAACGGACGGACGGACGGGCGGGCGGACGGACGGACAGACAGAAGGACGTTAAAAAAACACTCTTTCGTTATCGGGGGACCCCAAAACGTGTATATCCGTTAAAATCTCGAAATCCTTTTTCCGCAGCATTACATTACTTTATACTACGTGTAGAGCAGTTTACCGGCGCACGATTACATAACTCTTTTTACGAAGAATTTGCAAGGCGAGAAAGTAAAAATATCTTTAATATTATAGTCGTAGAAAAACGCCCCCAAAAAATTGCACTTTTTCAATTTTCAAAAAGTCTGTGATCTCAACGAACATGAGACTACCACCATTCTCTTAAGCGTTCTTTACGCTATCCGAGAACACAATTTGATTAAAGAATTTGAAGCCACTTCTTAGAAAATTTTGTAAATGCTGTTGAGGCTTCACGTGAAGTACCCTCAAAAATCAGAATTATCCGTTTGAAAATCCCAAAGCCACGCGATCATATCTAATCGGAATTATCAATTTTGAAGAAAATCAGCTGAACGGTTTAGGTGCTAGCGTTGATCACAGACGGACAGACGGACGGACGTGTTGCCGTCAATCTATTTTTCGGTATCAAGAACTCACAAAACATAGATTCTGGCTACACCATGTGCTAGAGGTTTTTTTTCTAAGTTCAGCAACAGAATTTATCCACTTTTTCGTTACCAGAGTCCGGCAATATGAGTTTTCTGGCGAAAATTCGCCGTTTTCTAGCCCACGATTACATAACTTTGTCTTACGAAGTATTCGTAAAGCGAGAAAGTAAAAAATGGACGATGATTAAATTTCTCGGAAACTAAATATATTACAATTTCCTTACGGCCCCAGGTTTCCACATTGTTGGCAGAAAACTGCATTTCGAAATAGTGAACCGTTTAGAACATAGGGGGTGGCCCACAGTTAGTAGGACTTTCTGTATAAACTGCAATTTGCTCAGAATAATTAAATATTTTACGGATATCGAAATTGTGTGCTAGAATCTTTTATTGTAGAATTATTCGGCGTCGTGGTATATTTTACCCTGGCATTTCAGATGCAACAGAAAGAAATATCGAATTACTGCAAAGATTACAGTAATTCGTAAACGTGACTTTTTTCAGCTAACGAAAGCTTTGACAAGACAAGGAACGTGATCTGAGCGGCCACGTTCCGATAATGAGATCAGCAAACAAATGATGTATCATTTGGTTCTGCTGATCTCTGGATGTCGGTACGTCAAACATTACTTCATACTGAAACAAATTAAATAAGTGAATGTCTAACAGCTGAAAAAAAATAGCAAGTTTTGAATTCAACGCAAACGAATTTTAATGGGAAAATGATTTGTTACCAAATGGATATTTTTATAATCGAAGGGTGAATATTTTAAAATGTAAAGCTTTCTCCCTTGTGCATTGGGAAGAAGTTTCTGGAACGTATGTAATATCGTTAATAATTCTTCCTAACATACAGGTAGGAAGTTCAACCTATCCGCAATGAAACCTAGCTCATATTACATTGTTTTTAGGACAAACATTACAGTATGCAGGAAAAGGGAAGGTGAGAATGGACCATTTTAATGAGAAGTAACATGTACAATTGGGTTATTCCCTATTCACTGGGGAAATTTTCTGCAACTACGTAATGCTTTAATTAGTGCAGAACAATTGAATAATTGAATGCATTTTCATATTTTTCTTCCAAGATTTGTTTCATCAGATATGGTAAAGATTACATTGATGTGATTCGTTTAACAATAACCTGGTTTCTTGAAGGTTTGTCCGAAGTAATTTTTTCCTAAAAATAGATGCAATAAATAGAAAAATAAATAAGTGAATTAGTGACTTATGAACACCAAGATGAATCCTGTAAGATATCTCCTGAACACTGTCTTTATTTGATATTTTATTTACTTATATTGATTGGTGATTCCAGGCGCGTCAACTGCTAAGTTTATTAGTCCTAGTACATATTTTTATCGTGGGAGGTGGCGGTAATCTTCCACCGCTAGATGGCGAGATATGTCGGCTTGCGGGATTTTTCCCAACCAGGTGTCTCCCATCTGCGGGACATCGTCCCAGCCGGGACAAGCTCTAAGCTCCTGACTGGTCTCCCGACATGTGTGGTAGTGTAGTGCATGTGAGTGTAAGTAAGTGGACCGTGACCCGTTTGTTACGGTTCTGCTCCCGCATTCGCCTGCTGGTGTTTGGAGAAACCACGTACAACTCCCGAACAGAGCAGCCGTCCGATGAGATTCTCCTCCAGACAGCAACTATATTAGACCCAGCTGTCTAGCTAGTGTCGAAAATCCTACCACTGCCGGGACTCGACCTCTACAACCTCAAGGTCAGAAGCACTGCAGGGACATCAGTTGATGCCTTGAGCCACCTTTGTCAGTTTCTTATATTGTTGATTAAAGCATAACGTATAGTTTATCATTCGAACTCAAACATAGTAGATTCTCTCTAACCGTGCGGCTAGTCTGTGCTGCTTACATTCTAAGCTCTACCGCGATAGGCTCTGGACGCGGTTAAAGATTAGGTCCGTTGGAGTTCGGGTGTCGGACAAAACACACAGGCGCTGTTCAGAAAGGCGAGATGGCGTGTGACCAGATGCATGCGTGGGCATCGTTTTGATCTGCAAAATACGTCACTACTAGTAAGCTATTGCAAGGAAACCTGATCGTTCTCATTATGAGAGTCATCATGGAACATTGGGAAGACAGCCAAAGTTTGCTGGAAGTGTGGCAATTTCTTTAATTACAATTTAATTGCTCCTAAAGTCTAATGGGAGAAAATGCCGGGTTAAAAGAGGGTCAAAAAAATTGTGGAATGGGTTAAAATGCTGGGTTAAAAGAGGGTAAAAAAATGCTGGCCTAAAAGAGGCTCCTACTGTCCGTGTCGAAGTAGTGCATCAAAGGGTTGAAATGATCATTACGTTGCACGGTGCCCCAAGACGGGACAGCTTTCAACTCAAGTTGCTGGTTCTGGCTGCAATCGTAAGGGTGAAGCAAGTTAATATCTAAGAACTCATCCATCTAAATCGATTTTGATTGTTTTCACTGAAAGGTAAAGAATTTTGTCAAAAAAGGGGCTGCTTTCTCAGATGAGTATTTTCTAATATATAAAGGTTTTGTTTACAGATCTTTGATGATTGAGGTATTTATGCCTTGGTTGAGAATTGTGGATTACAATCTATATTGACCTAGGGTTTGAAATGTGGTCTTGACCTGTAAACGTACTATATGGGGGAATCTTGGCGTAAGTACGACGTGGATTTCTACTAGGAAGTGAACAGATAAATGATAATTGATCTTTATTTAATAACAATTTCAAAATTATTCACAACACTTCGAATTATTAAATGATCTCGTCAGTGATTGTTTTAATTGATGTGTGACTCGGGCGCCCGCCGGCGCGAATGGCAGTGTTGATCAGTACGTATCAGGTGATGTTTGTGAATCGCAGTCAGTTGATTATGTCACGCACTGGGAATTGTTCTTTGTTCCATTCACTAATTCTTGTGCAATTAGAGCGCGTTCCTAGTTCTACGAGAGCTATTTTTTTTTCAAGGTCCGATCGGTCGCAAAATAAAAACCACAGTAAAAATCAAAAATTATTTATTTGTAACAAGTACTTTCATAATTTCGCTATTTTTCTACATAGTCGCCACCCAGATTTAGACATTTATCGTAACGTGGTACCAACTTCCCAATACCCTCGTTGTAGAACGTAGCCGCCTGTGTTTTCAGCCATGTTTGTACGCTGGTCTGCAGCTCAATGTCTGTGCCAAAATGTTGTCCTCCTAACCAACGTTTCATGTGGGAAAACAGGTGAAAATCGGATGGAGCCAAGTCCGGGCTGTATGGTGGATGACCAAACACTTCCCATTCAAAAGACTGTAGGAGCGTCTTGTTGAAGCTTCAGTGTGCGGCCGAGCATTGTCGTGGAGAAGGACAATTCCTGATGACAACATTCCTCTCCGCTTATTCTGAATTGCCCTTCGTAGACGTTGAAGAGTCACGCTGTATGGGGCTGCTGTAATGGTTATGCCACGTTCCATGAATTCCACCAAGAGAACTCCATTTCGGTCCCAGAACACAGTAGCCATGCACCTTCTGTTGGAGAAAGTTCGCTTGAACTTCTTTGGTTTACTGGGAGAGAGAGAATGCATCCATTGTTTGGATTGTTCTTTTGTTTCTTCAGTTTCGTAATGTACCGATGTCTCGTCCCCTGTGACAATTTTGTTCAAGAAAGTTTCTCCTTCATTGTGGTAACGCTGGAGAAACGTTAGGGAGGCTTCCATTCTCTGTGTTTTGTGATGGTCGGACAGCATCTTGGGAACCCATCTCGCGCACAGTTTGTGGTACTGAAGTTTCTCGCTCACAATGGTGTAGAGAGCTGACCATGAAATTTCCGGAAATGAATCGCTCAACTCAGAAATTGTGAACCGACGATTTTCTCGAATTGCCTCATCCACTCGCTGAACGAGATCATTGGTTGACCCTGACCGCCTGCATCATGAACATCGGTAAGTCCCGCTTTAAAGTTTCTGCACCATTGTCGCACTTTGCTGTCACTCATTGAAGTTTCACCGTACACCGTATTCGTCGATGAATTTCGGCTGCATTACACCCCTCAGCCTGAAGAAATCTAATTACCGCACGAACTTCACACTTGGCGGGAGATGCTATTGTTGTAGACATGTTTACGTCCTATCTACGTGAACACAACTAAACCGAAGTGACGCGACGCGATTGACAGCCATACTAGAGACGCTGCGCAACACATCTGCGCACAGATTCATCCGATTTTTGCGGGAGTTTTGATTTCTCGACCAATCGGACCTTGAAAAAAAAATACCCTACGTATTCTGGATATTAGCCATCAACTGAAGCTGTAATTGGCGCCGTGAACCGACATGAGATTGCTCGGAGCGAAACGGATAAGTTGACTGATTCAGTCACGTTGCAGAGATTGCCAGAGTTCGTGAACTGTGCCGATACATAAATATTGCAACTGTGAGCCTGCAAAGACAGTGTTGCAAAACCGAGTGCGCCGATTTCATTGAAAAAATTAACACGGCAGTTAATTCAGAAGTGTGATTTACGACTTGGGTGGGGTAAGGTTATACACTTAAAGCTGCAGAGTAACGGTCTCAACCCATTATTTCTATTCGGTTCATTTTAATACCGACATGCAGCCTCTAGCACTGGCTGGTGATGAGGAAACATGATCCACGTCGCAAAACTAACTTTATTTAAATTGAAGAATAAAAACGTTTATAAGTTTATCGTTATGTGATTTTGTGTTTTTATTTCTAAATTTTAGAAAAACTGATGATGTCAAAAGGAAAACTCTGTGGCCAAACTTCCTTCTGATATGAATAAATGGCTGAGTATATAACTAGCGACGGGCTCAAACATATTGCCTTAAATAGTTCAAACAGAGGCTGTTGAAACGAGTTGTCGGTTGCAGCGACCTTTGTTGAGCGAAAATCGTTGGCACAATTGTAATAGCAATAGGTGGCGGTAGATTCAGAAAGTTCTAAGCATATGCGTGAGCATTGAGGAAATTATTTCATTCTAATGAAGAAACGATCGTGGACGTGAACGTGGTTTAATTTTTATGAAAACCTACAACTTTATGAATTTTTTACATGTAGACTTTATATAAAAAATTTTTACGTGCGATTTAGATAGATAAATTATTTAATTTGCTTTGGATATTAAGCCCGGTGGGAAATTCTTCACACTTATTATACATCTAATACAATAATATAATACAATAAAGACACTAAAATACATACAATACATAGGAAAATATTATTTTATTTAAGGTATGCCTAGTAAATGCAGAGGCCCTTCACAGGCTACTGATCTTACCGCTTTCAATCTATTACTAGAATTTAATCTAAAAGTCTTGATGTTTGTGGGACAAGCCTCCGTTAGTGCAGCAGGCAATCTATTTCATGACTCGATAGTCCTATTTACAAAAGAGTATTTTCCGACATCAGTTCTCTGTATTTTTCTAATACGGTGGTGACGTGCTAAATAAACGGGTTCATGCATTCTTTCTCAAATTTCCCACTATGCCGTATTTTTCTCTAATGCTTTGCAAAATATATACAACCATGCTTATTCCCTATGGTTCGCAAATGATTCCCATGTCAATACTTTGTTAAAAATATTTCCTAACGAATTTCCTCTTTAACAAATGTTGCTGCTACTTTCTGAACTCTTTGCTGCTCTGTACTCGGAGCACAATGTTTGTCTCAAGTATGTATCAAGGGACAGTAAAAATATGGTACTAGTCCTATTTTCGGGGAACTCGCCGTATTTTCGAAAATTGCAAAATAGTTAACATTTCCAAACTACAAAAATGAAGATAGAAATATTTGCATTAGACAAACTCTCTTCGAAAGAATCAGCTTAAAGAGCATGTAAGCTTAAAAGTCATGTAATTTTTTTTAAAAAAACGAGTAGTTTTTGCGGAATTTATTCTTGAAAATAATGCAGTTTATAAAAAAATCATTTTTTCAAAAACCCCTACAAATTTGTTCAATTTTTTCACGGATAAAATAAGGCTTAAATGAATAGCGTAGGTTTCATTCTGATTGAAGGCTCTGAATTTTCGAAAATTGCAAATTTAGAAATAGTGCGAGGAAGTATGTGCTGCTATCACCAATAGTTTCAGTTAACAGTAGTGTGCCGCGTTTTGTGTTCCAGTAGGTGGCCGCTGAGTTGATCTGAGCTTCAGAAGACTGAAATGAATGGAAAGAGGTGACTGACCGTTGGCCAGCAGGGTTTCTCCAACCAGGTATCATTACCACCGAGACATCACCTCGGCGGGGACAACCTGTAAGTTCCTGACCGGTTTCCCGGCACGAGTGGTAGTGTAGTGCATGTAAGTGTGTATGTATGTATATATATATATATATATATATATATATATATATATATATATATATATATTATATATCTATATATATAAAGAAAGTCGTGTTAGTTACACTATTTATAACTCAAGAACGGCTGCACCGATTTGGTTGAAAATTGGTGAGCAGGAAGCTTAGAGCCAGGAGACGGACATAGAATACTGTTTATCCCGTTCGACAGCGTTCCTGTGTGAGAACGCACGTTTTTGCACGTTTTCGCACGTTTTCGCGTGATTTCGCATGTTAGTGGTCATTGTTGCCTGTTGTAACCCATTGTTGTAACGCCGCACTGATAACAGAAGGCGATAATGATAGCCGCCTTTCATTCGCCGTTATATCTATATAAAAGTCGTGTTAGTTACACTATTTATAACTCAAGAACGGCTGTACCGAACGGCTGTACCGGAAGCTTAGAGCCAGGAGACGGATATAGGATACTGTTTATCCCGTTCGACAGCGTTCCTGTGTGAGAACGCACGTTTTTGCACGTACGCAGTGCAACAAGGATAGTACAGTTTATCACAGTGAGTGCGACGCGAGAAAAAGATGGGACCGGCTGTTAAGGCGGAACAGAGTTCGCCGGGTCAGCTAGTATATATATAAAAGAAAGTCGTGTTAGTTACACTATTTATAACTCAAGAACGGCTGTACTGATTTGGCTGAAAGTTGGTGAGCAGGAAGCTTAGGGCCAGGAGACGGACATAGGATACTGTTTATCCCGTTCGACAGCGTTCCTGTGTGAGAACGCACGTATTCGCGTGATTTCGCATGTTAGCGGTCATTGTTGCCTGTTGTAACCCATTGTTGTAACGCCGCACTCATAACAAAAGGTGATAATGATAGCCGCTTTTCGTTCGCCGTTATATCTATATATACTACACCTATTATATACTTACGTTATACCCATATATACTTCACCTATGCACCAAAATACAGGAACAGTAATGAATGATTAATCTACTTAATTTTTTTATTTGCATTTTCTAATAAACAATTTAACTTAATAAATTGCAAAATCTGCTTATTTATTGCCTTTAACAGCCGATCCCTATTATTACAGCTTTGTATTTCTCTCTTAACAAAAATTAATTAAAAAAAACCGCTCTGCTACGTAATAGCTTTTTTTATTATCTATTTAATATCAGAGCGTTTTTTTGAAATTCTTCTTTGTTTGAGAGAAAAACACAAATCTGCAATAGCTACTGCTAAAACTGCTTTGAATAAAAGAAACAAATCTTCGCATTACAATCAACTGATATAATATGAGTGTAATTTTTGCAACACTAAATATACGTGTTATTTGAAATAGAAAAAAAAAAAACAAAAAACATGGGTTCTTTCTGCTTCTCTCTGTATGCAGAATATATATATATATATATATATATATATATATATATATATATATATATATATATATATATATTGCAACGTTTTCTTCCACTATTACTCGCGATAATCTCTTCGACTCCGCGTCTTTACTACAGAGGAATACCTCGCTCGTCGCCGCCTAGCTCTAGAAAAACTAGTACCTCGCTCGTCGCCGTCCAAATCGAGAAGAAGGCAGCTTTTCGCGGCTCCGCCGTATAAATGCGGCCCTGACGTCATAGAACCCCCTATGCGCCGCCCCTCCGTTGAAATTACCCCGCCGCTGCTTCTGGCCGCCACCTCCAGGTTGCGCCTTTTCTCTTCCGCGCTGCTCTTGCGATGTTATTTATTCACTCCTTCCACAATCTAAGATGCGTGGGTGCCGTGTGAGTTAGTGGTCAGGCCACGAACGTCACATTGCCCCCTTCCTCCCCATTCAAGATTTTTCTTGGGAAAATCTTAGGCTGGTCTTAAGTTGTAAAAGTTGTAGTCGCCTACATGCTCACCGCCTTTCTTTTTAACCTCCAAGATAGAATTCGAGTATGTCGTGGCTGCCTTCCTTATAATCCCGTCGTCTAACATCTGCTGAATTAGTGTTCGCACCTGGTCTCTATACGCAATCGGAATTGGGTAATTCTGTGCTTTAAATGGCGTATCATCTGTTACCTCGATTCGAAATTGATATTCTTTTACGGGCTCTTCTCTTTTTTCGAACACAGTTCTAACTCTTGTTAACATTTGAAGCAACGCGTGTTTCTGATGAACGGTAATGTTATTCTTCTCGTCTACCTTTTCCCTCAATTTTCTCAATATCTCATTTTCTTCTCCCATCCTACACATTTCAATTTCCTCGAACTGCCTTTCCTCCTCTTCGTCCTCTATTTCTTCCTCCCTCACGTCGACCTCTTTTTTCTCCCACATATTTTCACCGTTGATTTCAACTCGCCGCTCTTCCATGTTCACAACTACCCCATGCTCTTCCAAAAAATCTACGCCTAGTATAAAAGGATATATCAATTTCTTCACCACCAAACAGATCACGTCATAGCTTCTACCGCCAATCTTCATTTCAACCATCACCTGCTTTGTGATAGGCTGCGATTTCTTCCCCCACGCGTCTACTACTCTAGTATTGCTCATAGGTAGCACCAACACCTCAACATTTTTCCTCACTAATTCCTCATATGTTTCCTCTTCTATCACAGACTTCACCGATCCAGTATCAATCAGCGCTCGACTCATTATCTGCCCACACTTGACCTTGATTATTGGACTTATTGATGTTTCTGCCACGACCTCTTTTCTAGTTTCATTTTCTTCCCATTCTTCTACCATACTCGTAATCACAGGGATCGCCTTTTCGTTGTATTTCGGGTTCGACCTGGGATCCCGTCTCAAATCGAACTTCCGGTGTTTCCCGAACTAGTTGCGCCAGGTGTGCCGCGATTTCTGCCTGTTTCTGGCGATCGCGCTCTCTGCGCCGAGCGGCTCGTGCCGGGGTCTGTTACAGGCGACCTTGAGCCGGCGCGTCGTCGCTCGTCCTGCTTCGACGTGGCCTCGCGACCGCCTTTCTCACCCTTCGCGTTGCCTATTTGCTGTTTTCCCTTCGTACGGCCTTCTTCAACTACGTGAATTGCATTAACATTTGAACTGCCTGGCTTCGCGTTTTTGCTAACTTTCTCGAACGTGAGGTCATAATTTCCTAAGAGCATCTGGAAACGTTCCACCGTTCTAATTTCCACGCTTCTTAACAAATTCTGTATGCTAAGCGGGAAATGTCGTGTCAAAATGCATATAATCTCTTCGTCTGATACTGGCGGAGAACAACTTTAACGCCGCAATTTTCCGGGCTGCATAATCGCGCATTGTACCACATGAATTTCGATAGTATGAGCTCATTAAAGAAATCTTGAAATTCATCTGCTGTTCTTTTCCCCAATATCGGTCGAGAAATCGAGCTACAAATTCGAACGAGGCTGGGTACGGGCTCAACGTTTCAAGCCATGCTTTCGCGTTGCCTTCCATAACTTGATGCAAAAGCATTGTTTTATGGCTTTCTCGAACATTCGATAAGATAAAGAAATTTTGCAACGACTTTACAAACGCGTTGGGGTTTTCGTTCGGATGTCCCAAGAATTTTAGAGAATGAGGAATATTAATATTTCCTCCCCTGCATGGGCCTCCTCCTTCCACCTTCGCTTCTACTCCCTCCCTTAACTTTCTGATCTCGTCTTCTACCTCCTTCAATTTTCGGGTAGTTTCCGCTTCCAACTCCCGTTTCGTTCCTTCACGAACTTCTTGAACTTGGTTACGAATTTCGCCTAATTGCACACCGTGATCCCTGTTTTGCCTCTCCAATTCCGTCGACAAGGAATCTATTCGGCTCCCGACTTCCGCGTGTCGTTCTTCTACTAAATTCCTGCATTCCTCGACCCGCGCCGCAACTTCTTGCCGAATCTCGTCACATTTACCGCCGACCTGTACCATTATAGACTGTTGGATTTGTTCTAATTTATTGTCGACGCTTCTTGTTTGATCATCTATCTTTGTTACCAACCCTTCTATCTCCCGGGTAATTTTGTCATTGATATGTGTCAATTGTTCTTTGCTCTGACGCGACTGCTCCTCGATTTTCTCGTTGATCTTACGTCCCTGATAACAACCTGGTGGGCTATTGTCTGCGTGAAATTTCCTAACAGCGCCCGCATTAGCGTAAGCATAGGTTCATCCTGTCCCGTTCCTCGCATTGCTAGTTCTGGCGATGCTTCCTCAGATTCCGTGCGATCCGCGGTTGGACTTATCGTTTCTTCCCCGCCGCCTATCCCTAAGTTCTGTAACCTCCTTAACAATTCGCTCCCTTCCTCCCCTTCGCTGCTTTCCTCACTGCCAATTTCCTTTGCCTCCCTATATTCACGACTCTCTGCCATTTTGTTTTTCAATTACTACCTTGTATCTCACGGTAATACACTTCACCCTCCAAAATAAAACAACACACACAATAGAATATAATACAATGCAATACACTTCACAATTCAAATATCACTTTGCTGAAAAAAATGGCATACAAAACACTTCAATCAATGCACGCTTCCTAAATTTGTGTCTGGGATCACTTTGCTTATTCGATCTATGATCGATCACTGCCCCCACGTAATGGGCGCCATCGCCGCCTCAATGTTGCAACGTTTTCTTCCACTATTACTCGCGATAATCTCTACGACTCCGCGTCTTTACTACAGAGGAATACCTCGCTCGTCGCCGCCTAGCTCTAGAAAAACTAGTACCTCGCTCGTCGCCGTCCAAATCGAGAAGAAGGCATTTTTCGCCGCTCCGCCGCATAAATGCGGCCCTGACGTCATAGAACCCCCTATGCGCCGCCCCTCCGTTGAAATTACCCCGCCGCTGCTTCTGGCCGCCACCTCCAGGTTGCGCCTTTTCTCTTCCGCGCTGCTCTTGCGATGTTATTTATTCACTCCTTCCACAATCTAAGATGCGTGGGTGCCGTGCGAGTTAGTGGCCAGGCCACGAACGTCACAATATATATATATATATATATATATATATATATATATATATATATATATATATATATATATATATATGTGTGTAAGGGGTGAGGAGAGGACAAGGAAGAAGCATAGATCGCGCGCTGTCCGTGGCCCGTTTGGGTACTGCTCCGGCATCGTTTGATCGCAGAAACCAGGGAAAACTACCCATCAGAGCAGCCGGCCGGTAGAAGTCTCCTTCAGACAGCGACAGAATTCGACCTAGCTATCTAGCCAGGAGCGAAAACCCTGGAACTGTCGAGACTGGAACCTACGACATTCCGATAAGATGCACTACAGTGTCATCAGTTGATGCTCTAAGCTCCGCCGTAAGTAGTTTCTATTTGATCGTTGATTACTAGTAGAATTTCTGCAATCTTCATAATTCACATTACGCGCACAGCTGTCATTTGTAGACATTCAATGTGTCGCATGTGTGATGTACCTGACGATTAAATTCACGTGAGGCACAATACACACGCTGCAAACTGAAGTCTGGGAATAATGAATTGAAAATAGAATTTTTTTCTTATAAATGAGATGTTATAACTATTTCCTTTATATATGCTATAAAATGCCTATTATTAATAACTTGTCGAAAGTGCTTCTTACACTATGTAAAGTAATTTGTAGTTGATCGTTTATTAGTAGTATTTCCAGCAGTCTTCATCATTCACTTTATGTGTACACCTGTCGTTTGTAGACATTCAATGTGTCGCATGTGTGTTGTACCTGACGATTAAATTCACGTGAGGTACAATACATACGCTGAAAACTGAAGTCTGGCGTTGAGGAGTAGAAAAAACAATCTTCGAGAATGTCTAACGGACGTGTTTCGCTCTCCGTCCGGTGTTGTTTAGTGGAAGCAAATTTTATCTTGTGCCGCAAGTTGAAATTTTGACAAGTGTTTAGAATGATGATTATGAATCGGATTTTTTATGTAATATAACATGTCAAAATATACCATAAAATATGCTTTAAATTAGCACAAATATGCACTCGTTCGGAACGAGTCAGTTGAGGCAGAAGACGTGAAAACGAGTAGTGACAGTGGGAGCCCATAGGACAAATGGAACGGCCGTGTTACGTTGAAAGTGCGCAAGACGTCGAAAACTGTTACCGATTACTAAAGCGCAGATAACAATAGTGTGATAGGAATTTCTAAGTGCGAAGTATGTCGTAGTGAAGAGAACGTGGTAGTGAAATCTGACACCGATAAGAATAATTGGACATGTGTGAAACTTGATTCTGATGATGTATAGCCGCCATGATTGAACTGTGAGTATACACGGAAGAGAAAACTGGTGTATTGTGTGACGTGCAAGTAGCATAATCAGAAGCTGGTATAGACTCATGACAAATCGGAACACTTTATGGGGTGCAGGTGCATGTGATGTGATCGCTAGAACATCCAGACATCAAATTGCATTGAATGATAGAAGTTGGTTCATGGCCGAGGCAGTAATTTAATGAACATTGTGCAGTATTATGGTGATATTAGGACAAGGACATGGTAACTCCAAGAACCGGCCAAGATATTTGGACGAAGAAGCGAATGTTGGAGCAAGAGGCAGTGTCGCCTGCGGATGCCGTGGGAAACGCTCGCTCCCTTTGGTTGTTGCGGCCTGCTGACCGAGCGACACCGGATGCAGCCGAAGAAAACACTGCACTGGGCAGCGACAAGTAGAGTTACAAGTATCTGAACAACTATTTATATTTTGGGTCAGTAAAGAGCCTTTAGGAGGGCATAGCTTGAATAACTTTGTAAAGAATGGGGAATCGTGAATTGGGTTAATTTCATGCTTAAAATCAATGTAAATCTGTATAATAGGGATGTTATAAATTGAAGAATAATGTTACGTGTTATGCATATTTATGTAATCAGTTGTATTTCGAGGGTCATTTTTCTAAGAAAATTTCAAGATTATTTTTTTGTAATAAACTCCTTAGATATTCCGAATGGCTGTGCCGCAATAAACACTCAAAAGTTGGTTTGCAAAAATATTTTTCTTGGCCAAAATTTGCTTTCTAGAAACATATAAACACTTCAGAAATATGTAAATTGTTTATTTACAAAAGAAATTAATATATTTGTTCAGAAAGAAGAATTAAAAAAGCACCTAATTTTTAATAAAATTAAAAAGCACCCATTTTACCAATTCGACTGCTTGTTTATAACCCAGAGAAAACTATATTATAGTTTTGTTAACCCTTCAGCGGTGACGCTGGGTCTGTCAGACCCAAGGGATTCCTGATATAGTTGTAGCGGATCGAGTTTCGCAGATAAGACATTGAGATTCTCAGTACCTTTTCATCGCCTTTCATGCAGCGGCGTAATCACGACTCCGGATATTCTTATCTATTGTTATAAGCTCGTTTTCTTCTATGTCGGGTCTGAGGGACCCAGCGTCACCATTGGCGTCCGGGTAACAGACACGTGTGCTTGTGGTTTGTTCTCAGGAGTTTCTTCGACAGTGTCTTTGCCCTCGTATCGGAGATCGAATTGAGTAAAAATTATTTGTACTATATAAGTAAATAATTAATAATTGTATTATCTTATACATTCAGTCACAGAGTAACTCTTTTTTGGGAGGATTTTATTTTTTTATTTACTCATTTTTTGTTATTCCTTTTGCAATATGGCTTTGACTTCCTTCAACTTGATGAATGTTCGAGACTAATAAAAGGCAAGAAAATTGTTTGAGAGCTTTTTGAAAAAAATTGTAAGAATTCATGCACTTTATCCGAGTATGGTGCCATCAATGAATAACTCGCACCTTTCAGAGGGTGATGCGGTTTCAGGCATATATCCTCAGTAAATCGGCAAAGTACTGGATAAAAATCTTTGCCGTTGTAGATGCACGAACACTTTATACCAACAATATGGAGGTATATTTCGGGACGCAACCAGACGGGTCTTTCAAAATTAGTAACAAACCGGAAGATGTGGTAAGGTTCTGTAAACCAATCGATGGTATAGGACGGAACGTTATTATAGATAACTCACTAGCTACCCTCTTTCATAGAAACTGTTGACTCACAAGTTGACAATGGTTGGAACAGTGAGAAAAAAACAAGCTCGAGATTCCTCAAGAATTCGTGAATGCGAAAAGAAAAGAAATAAAGCCAAGTATGTTTGGTTTCCAAGAAACATGCGCCCTGGTGTCATACAACCCCAATAAAGGAAAAAATGTTCTTCTACTACCGACAATGCACAACAATGACACAACTGATCAAGCTACTGGTGATACACGGAAACCAGAAATAATTACATTTTATAACCTCACGAAAAGAGGAGTAGATGTCGATAAAATGTGCACTTCTTACAGCTGTGTGATGTTGAATGTTGCTGCCATCGATGGATTTATTATACTTCTGTCCAACACAAGCGGAAATATTAAAAAGGCGACAATTTATGAAACAATTGAGTATTGAACTGATAATGGATCAATTGCAATTCAGAGCGTCTGCATCATGTCTTCCCCTTTGGGAAAAGTAAAAAACAGTGCGAGAAAACTAACAAATACAACACGTCCAATGGAAAAACCAGTAGAGGAAAGCGAGCCAGATGTGCTAAATGCACGAAGAAGGACAGAAAGACACACTATTACTGTGTGAAGTGTTACAATTTTTTGGGCATGGTGCATTCAAACATTGTGTGTGGAGACAGTCTGAAAAATTGTAATTAAATGTAAATAATGTAATCAGTATTCATTTTTGGATAAATAACAAAATATTATAAACAAAACTTATTGAGTGCACATCATTTGCCATTCCTGTTGTATCATTGTGTCCAGATCCATTACAACAAAATAGTTATAACTAAAACATTAAGTGGGTCTGACAGACCCAGCGTCACCGGTCGTGTTACAAAAAATGGCGTCACCACTGCAGGGTTAAAAGAAATATAGGAAATAAACGTCTATAATGATGGACTCTAACTGTACAGTCTTTATTTTTGAGTTAGTTTTGAAAACCTTTAATACTTTTTTCCGTGCAGAAATAAATGTAAGTGCCTGTATATCAAAAGATGAATGGGAGTTGAGTCATCTGGTTTCCTCTCTTCGTCCTGAAATTCTGACAAGCTTATCAGCGATTTGTACTTCATGGTGTTAGAGTACACATAAAGGGTATATCGTCAAAGGGTAAATAGCAAGTACAGAGAAATAAAATTTGGGTGCCACCATATCAGAAAATACTTTACATAGACTAGAATAGTGAAGTTCTATAACCTCCATTTTGAGTGATAAAAATACTCGACACGTCATTAACTTGGATGAAGTGTTAGAGGATATCCGTAGCGCTTGAGTAAGAAATTATTTTCACACCAGAATTTGAAACAATTATATTTGTTTATAAACATTATCAATAAATATGTGATCGGTGAATTCACAGAGCCCGACGAGAAAAGTATTTTACATGCTGAGTTTGGGGGAAGAAGACCCAGAAACGCACATTACAATCGTTTCTGGATTTTCTTCCCGCAATGTCAACGTGTCTGTCAATTTTTCTTCTCTTAAAATGGAATATATGAGTAAAGGTGAATAATGAAAATGGGAGTAACAGTTATTTATAACATTCTATTAAATATAGTCGAGAATTTTGAGTGCTTCTAAATATACAGAGAAAGGGAAGAATGGCCAGGAAGGGAGGGGTTGCTTTAGCGGACTGAACGGGACCTTCTCTGTACAAGCTTACGCCGCATTGGGCCGTGAGCTGCCCGGAGGGGGAGAGAGTGAGGGCGCTGGTTGAGGGAAGAAGCAGGGGTTGTCAGAATTCAACTCACTCACATTGCACATGCTATTTAATATTAAATTTACATTATTTACACTTGCAATGACGCAAGGCGATGTGCCTGCGGTGGTGTGTCTGCGGCGGTGTGTCGCGCGGATGCCCGCGGTGGGTGCGGCCAGCGTCTGAAGGGGGAAACAATGACCTGCCGCCAGGGCGTTTGTGGCATGGACGGAACACTAAATGTGAATAAATTACACTAAGGAACAAAGAAGGTAGAGTGGTCAACATTTTCAATTTTATTCGTAGATTACGAATACCACAAAAAAGTCATATCATGTCACAATTTTTAAATATACCGTGTCTCTACACCGTATCATACTATATGTTGCATTTAATGCAAATATATTTAAACTGTACCTGTAAGATGTGTAGAATCAATACACATACAATATGTTTAAAAATAAAATATTCTTTCAGTTCATCTGTGACACTTTCATTAGATATAAAACAAAACTAGTCATTCGTGTTTTTTTACTTTCTGTATTGGAAGATTGCCGTCTTTATTCTCGCTCTGGTAGACGCACTCAATTACGAGTAGGTCGTAGTAGTGTTAGTGGATGTTTTTAAAACAAGTAATGTGCACCCTCATATTTCCTACTGCGCATCAATCATTGAAAGGAATTTTATCTCCTTACTTTATCGCAAATATACAAGTATTCAACTGTTGGGGTGGCAGATTCTGAGTTAGACGGTGTAAGGCGGGACTGTACCCGCAGTGCGCATGAAGTTCGTGTCTGGTTTGTGTGTGCCTCAAATGCATAAGTACATTATAATTCTGTGGTTATCATAAACTGAAATTCGCCACATGTTCTGAAGAATTGAATCGCTACGATAAATGCAAATCATTTAACCTTGAAAGTGTGCGAATAAACCCGATAACTTCTGTTACGTTTTGGAAAAGAACGGGAATGCAAGACAAATTATGGGAATCCTTCCACTAGATCATAGTTGCGAGACAACGAAGAATCATGTATTCTATTGTGGTCAGGTGTAAAGTGCACTATTGGAATCCCTGCTTACAACTCATCATCACTGCCTACAATTCGGCGCGATAAGTTTAATTCTATGTATTAATGAGCAGGAATTACAACAACTTCTTCTAAGAGAATACGCTACAGAATTATTTCTACAATAGAACGCACAAGACACAGACTCACTGATGCCAGAGTTATCAACGTCAAGGAAACTGATCAGGATAGGATGCACTGAACTCTGACAAGTGTTTATGTATACTAAGGAAGTAATAGTAGTACTATTGTAGCGGCAATAGAAACAGTACGGACAGTAACAGCAAAAGGGTAGTATCCGCAGAAGCAGCAGTAGCAACAGAAGAGGCAGTGGCAGCAACAGGGGCAGTAGCAGGAGTAACAGTAGAATTAGTGGCAGTGGCAGCAACAGTGCAGAATAACTAGCAGCAGCAGCAATAGGAGTCGCAGTAGCAGTAGTAGTAGCTGAAGCAGCAGGAGCGGAGGCGCAAAAGTATCGGTGGCAACAGCAGCAGCAACAGCAATAGCGGCAGCAGTAGCGGCGCCGTTAGCAATAACACCAGCAGTAGAAAAGCACCAGCGGTAGCAGCAGTAGAAGTAGCGGATGTAACTATAGTAGAAGCACTGGCAGTAGTAGCAGAAACAACAGGAGTCACAGCAACAGCCTCAGCATTAGTAGTAGTTGCAGTAACATCAGTAGTAGCTGTAGGAGTAACAAGAGTAGCTCTAGCAGCAGTAGTAATAACTACAGCTGAAGCAGTAGTAACTGCAGCACCAGCATCAGTAGCAACAGCAGCAGCAGCTATAGCAGCGGCAATAGCAGCAGCAAAAGCAGCAGCAATAAGCAGTACCAACCACCAGCATTAGCAGTATCAGCAGCAATAGGACCATTACTAGCAGTTGCAGCAATACGACTAGTAGCAGTTATTGCGGCACCAGGACGGAACTCGTCAGAAGTAGAAGTAGTAGCAGCAGATGCCACAGCAACAGTAGAAGCAGTAGCAGAAAAAGTACTAGATGCACTAACAATAGTACAAAAACAACAGCCTTAGTAGTAACAAGAGCAGCTATAGCAGCAGCAATTGTAGTAGCACTAGCAATAGTAAATTCCACACCACTACCACCGGCAGCAGCAGCATCTGCGGAAGATGCAGCTGCAGCAGCATCTGCGGCAGCAGCAGCAGCTGCAGCAGCAGCAGCAGCTGCAGCAGCAGCAGCATCATCTGCAGCAACAGCAGCATCATCTGCAGCAACAGCAGCATCATCTGCAGCAACAGCAGCATCATCTGCAGCAACAGCAGCATCATCTGCAGCAACAGCAGCATCATCTGCAGCAGCAGCAGCATCATCTGCAGCAGCAGCAGCATCATCTGCAGCAACAGCAGCAGCATCATCTGCAGCAACAGCAGCAGCATCATCTGCAGCAACAGCAGCAGCATCATCTGCAGCAACAGCAGCAGCATCATCTGCAGCAACAGCAGCAGCATCATCTGCAGCAACAGCAGCAGCAGCATCTGCATCTGCAGCAACAGCAGCAGCAGCATCTGCATCTGCAGCAGCAGCATCTGCAACAGCAGCAGCATCTGCAACAGCAGCAGCAGCATCTGCAACAGCAGCAGCAGCATCTGCATCTGCTGCAGCAGCAGCAGCATCTGCATCTGCAGCAGCAGCAGTATCTGCATCTGCATCTGCAGCAGCAGTATCTGCATCTGCATCTGCAGCAGCAGCATCTGCATCTGCAGCAGCATCTGCAGCAGCAGCAGCATCTGCATCTGCAGCAGCATCTGCAGCAGCAGCATCTGCATCTGCAGTAGCAGCATCTGCATCTGCAGCAGCAGGATCTGCAGCAGCAGGATCTGCAGCAGCAGCATCTGCAGCAGCAGCATCTGTAGCAACAGCATCTGTAGCAGCAGCATCTGCATCAGCAGCATCTTCATCAGCAGCATCTTCATCAGCAGCATCTGCAGCAGCAGCGGAATCTGCAGCAGCAGCGGAAGCTGCAGCAGCAGCGGCAGCTGCCGAATTATCCGTTAGCACTGAAAGTTTAGCACCATAAGTTTCTAGCGAAATCTTTATCTTCTACTACACGCCAAGTGGTACGCTTTGCGTTTGGTGCGTACGTGTCATTGGCCAGGCGAACGCCAGCATCGTGGATGGTATTTCTGGAAATATTGGATGATGTGTTACTAAGTAAGTTGGTCTATGAATTATGCTGCTTTTATCTAATACTGAAAAAACGAGTCTTCTATTAAACCGCGAAAGATAAAGCCGGTGTGACCCCTCCCCCTTGCATACCTGCGTTGTTAACGAAGAGAGGTTGATGCGATAGAAAAGCACCAGGTTTTTTAGTGGAGATGAATTTTGCAGAAATGCAACCTATCGAGGGAAGAATGGAGTAGCCTTTCGATGACATTGTTGCTTCTGAACGAAAAGAAAATAGCAAAATCGTCCACAGAAAGCCATGTTTTATCTCGTTCACGTACAGCGGACGAGTTATGGCAATCGAAAATAGCATGATACTGAGGATTGATCCGTGAAGATTTTTCCAGGGTCTGACCGAAGGATACCTTGTCGCCTAGACTTATATGCAAAGATCTATTCGACAGTACCTTCTTCAGGGTCTCGATCGCTTTTTTACACGCTGGGTTCCTTTATACTTCAGGGTGACGTGTCAATCTGCCAGTAGAATTAGAAATGGCACTCCATATCTCTATCATGCTCACACATACACTGGCACTTTGCTGGTCCATACACTGTACTTCGGGAAAAATGGAATACGCCTAAACAGAAAACTCCACAAGAGATATGGCCATGTTCCCATATGTTTTATCTCATGGTTTTCCCATTTCTTTGTCATTTTAACAGTCGCAATTTGTACGTAATATACTAATTTCTTTGCACAAATATCAATGTGTATAGTATTACAATTTAAATTTCAGAAAGCATCAGGAGACGACGAAAAATGTGAGCAAGAAACCAAACGAGCCAGGATATCAGAGGAATGGCAACAGAATTGTGAGATATTATATCTGTTCTGGTGCTGTTTCACTGACGTGCTGGCCCGTACATCGTCCATAGAACTCCACTTGTGGATTACTTTGGAGAAGAAGAATTGAAAAAAAGATACATATTAATCCACTTTCAGGGATGTGCAATTCACGCCTTGCAATTTTGCACGTGAAATGCTTTTTGTTCTACTACCTATGCACCGTCTCCTACCAAAAAGTCATCCCTCTCACCTTCCTTTTTGTTCTCCATCCCTCGACCTTAATAAATGCGAACATTGACACAATAAATAATAAACGAATGAGTAAATTATTTACTAAAAATAAAACAAATTATTCATTGATTACTTGATGCGGGAGCCATGTGACTCGGTTTATAACACAGTTGATACAAACGATAAATAAAATTATTTTTTGAATGCTTTCATTTCATTTTAACACTTGCTTTCCTCTTCAAAAAAGAAAATTAAATATTTCACGGAAAACTAAATCTTACAAGAGATAAGGACATGTAAAAACAAGGGAATTCTTTTTTTCTAAAGTTTCTTTCATTTCTTTCATTCAGTCTTTTTACTGTTTCTGACTAAATAAATATCTAAACATCACAACGTATCTCAAGATTTCTTCCTCTAGTTTAAAAAATACAAATCCTTGTTAAGAAAAGTCATAAGGCAGGTTAAAATTATGAAACACGATCAGTATATTTTGAACCCAAATAACAAAACAAAAGCAATATAGAATATATTAAAAATACGACCAAATCAACTACAAACCTTGTAGAGAATGTCGTTTTAAAATATAACGATAGAAATGTGAACGATCCGGCAACAGTGACTAGTCTCTTTAATCAATACTTTTCGAGAATTCGAACAAAAAATTTAACATCAGACGTTTCTCCAAAAAAGTTTAGACACGATGTTCGTTTCCGAAACTTCATAGAAAATTCTCAAAATAATTGGTAACTACAAAATAAATATTCGGCCGGTTTAGATGAATTTCCGGACTGTTTTTTTAAGACCTGTGTGCCTGCCACCATACACCCGTCGACCCTCGCGCAGGGTCGACGCAACGGAAGGGAATGGCCTCGCCGCACATCACCCGGAATTTCTCGTTCAGATTACGGAAACCAGCAGTCGGCATGCGTCTTTAAAACTCTTAATGTCTCGAAAATTTTGTTATGTAACATATGACGATATGCATATTTTTGAACTCGTCTCTTCACGCTTGTTGTGATGAGCTAAAAAATCTATAGGGTTCCATTTAAAAAGTCGAAGTTGGGTCAATATCTCTGCAATAAAAAATGCAATAGAATAATATTATGCATTACCATATGTACCCCTTGCATATAGTAGTTTTAGTGAAAACCGCATCTCAGTATCTGCAACGGTTCAGAAGAAAATTGAAGGGAACATCTTAGGTGGGCCACACGGTATATGGACAACACCAGATGCATATTCAGTGTTTGTTCTACTTTTATAACAGCACTGATAAATATTAAAAGTGGCTGACTAATTACATTTAAAATTGGTTTCTTGCAGGCATATTATGTCCGGATTAATATTGTAGCACAGTAATTGTATACTTTCTAGGTGGCAGTGGTATCCATTGAAATTCCATTGAACAATTTTTATAACTTTAGTTCCAATTGATTGGTAAAGATAGAAGTGATTACTGTCTAACGTAGATTTTATACAAAGATTATTATATGCTGTCCATACTACATGCAGTCTTAAGCCTGTTTCACACGGTCATTTTTTCATCATGTCCCGTCGATACTGAGCAGACTGGATGTAATTTGTACGAAAAAATGATGCATGCTTCATTTTTCCGTACAGGTTTCATCCAGTTTGACTACAGCGCCCCTAGTGTCAGTTTATGGAACTTTCTTCGATTGCGTGGGTTCTCCGGCAGGGAGTATATATGTATCTGGTGCGTAGCGTGGGCACATGTTTAATTTTGAGTGTTGTTTGTGATATTGAGTCTTTGCGTTCAGTGATCCCTCTCGCAAATAAAACCACAATACCTCCCACTTTCTACTCCTTACTCTGCGAATTCGTAACTATCTGATCATTCTTTCTGCTAATTTAATTTGTTTCCGTAAATGCGATGTTCAACTGTTAAACTTCCAGCCCTTTTTGTGGCGTTTCGAGGGAGTATTTTCATTACGATTACGTACAGACCAGGAATGACCGTGTAAAGCGCTGGAATCACGTTCATCCAGTTTCGGTACGCATAGAACCGAACGTCCTTTTCCCATCCAGTTTCTGTACAGAAAAATGATGAAAAATGGATGAAAAAAGGACCGTGTAAAACAGGCTTTAGATAAGTCTGAATCAGGTAACTGTTTCAGCAGCTCCTTCAGAAGTCTAGTAAATCTACCTTTGAGGCTTCTGTCTGAATACTATGTAAGTTTCCTTGAGTATATTAATAATTGCTGGATTATCATTAAAATAATCTTTAACGATAGTAATGAGATCAGCTGAGCCCAAGGCATTTTTAGTAATAATTGAAATTGTTTGTATGTTAAGGGAAAAGAACTTGGATTGTTGTCAATGAGAACTTTTGTTGGACTGAGCATATCTTCCAACTTTTTCCAGGATTGTTGCCTTGTTGGTGTGATTGTTTATGTTTCTCTTCTTTTCCTTTTTGGTTGTTTCAAGTAGTTTTCTTGATTTTTTATTATCAGCATTAGAGTGAGTTGTTTCAGATAAGGAAGAGAATTTAGTTGGTAGGCATCTTTTATGAGGAGGGATGCTCCTGGGCTCGGTTGAGGGGGGAGCATGGGTAATTTCTGAATTTGATCTGTACAGTTTGTATCTCTGTTCAAGGTGGGCTTAGAGAAGGGTGATGAATCTGATGAGCACCTTATGTTGTTGAAGGAAGGAAGCTATAAAAATCCATATTAGGTGAGTTAGAAGTTTGTGCTATTGAATGATTCAAAGAGCAATTTTCTTTTGATGTGCTATCACTGCCTTCTGAACCATTATCTATAATTGGGCTACAATTATCCTCTTTGTTTGGACATATACTAGCAATATGAACTTTATATTTACATTTAAAGCAAGTGATGTCATTAGTAGAAAAATGATATCTATAAGATATGTCTTGATATTGGATTAACACAGGTGGAGGTAATTTATGAATTTCATCAGGGTGAATGAACGCTAAAACTACTAAAACTCAAAATAGACAAATTAGGACCAGACATACCACCTCTTATAAAAGTAATATTGGATGATATATGTACATTAAATTGGTTGAGAGTTTTTTTATCCTTTCATGTGGTTTCACAGGGCAAGCATTGGATATTATAACTCTGATGTGTTTACTATAAAAGGTCTGACACTTCAATATCATTAATAGCGAGAGAATTGTGTTTAGCTGTAATATAATCAGAAATTGTCTTTAAGCTTAAGAATACACAGATACTGTTGTTGGCGATACGTGACACAAAACGTTTTTCACTTCATTGTATGTTAGTTTACTCACATAGCCCTTCAGTGTTAACCCTTCATGCGCCTCGATGATAATTGCTTTGTCCCTGGTCGGGAAGATATTCGTAGTAGCAGCTCCAGAGTAAGATTTCATTTGTGCGTAATGAGCAGTTGAGGTTAAGGTGATGTTGTTTACGGTGGTTATGATTTCGGCTAGTGCCGCCCCCAAAGGCAGCAGGCACACAAAGACACTGTTTTATGAGATGTTACTGAATGAGATACTTGATATGTAAATTATATAGTCGCCAGAAGAAATAAGTACTTAGCAACGCACACGCGAGCAGAATGGACGATGTTGTCGGAACCACGCGTAGCTGTCGAATGATACAATACTTGTTATGGGTTGTTTAGAATGCTTATTAATCCATTAAATATCTTTGTTCAAATTAATATTGCTTTCCTTTTTTATACTCGGAAAAGTCTCTGATTGTATAGAAACAGTTATGCAGCAGTTGTATGTGATTTTATTTTAAGCTTTAACTTGGCTCCAAATTAAGTTCATTATGCTACTCGTTCAAAATTCTTTCAAATTCAGTCAGCCTTCATACTGCACGTTCTGTATATTTTGCGAATCTTCATTCCTCCCTGAGATATGGCATAGTATTCTGGATAAATACATATTATAGCTCCCAGACTTTCAGATCACAAAATAGAATTGTACGAATAATAACCAAATCCCACCCACGTAATTATTGTAAGTCTCTCTTTATTAATCTAGGAATTTTACCATTACCTTGTCTGTTGATTTACAAATCTGTGGTTTTGGTAAAAAATAACTTGCTTAAGGGTGGGAATATATTTTCAGAAAATGCCGATGACACTCGACGTAGTGATCATATTCATCAGGTGACGTATCAACAGCTCATTACAAAACATTCACATACAATACATGTATATTATTTTACAACACTTTGCCAGATGACATTAAACGATTAAATTGGATAGAAAAGTTAAAACCCCCAGTGAAATCTTTTTTGCCGCATAACTGTTTTTATACAATTGAAGACTATACTGAACATCAAAAGGAAAGTAACATAAGTTTTAACAGTGATATTTAATGTATTATTTACCATTTGGACCTTATAATTCTAAACAACCCGTAACAAAGCTTGCCTCTAGATCAATGACCCCATCTCGATCAGGTTTTTCCTCCAGTTTCCCTGATCCTTTGCAAAAATGCTGAGATGGCCCCTTGTTTTACTTCTGGACATAAATGTCAATTCATTATCTGTGCACGTCTTTTAGAATTCTGTTGGAAATATAGTTATTCCAATTATCCTCCCCAGTTATTCCTCCATGTTGTCACGGCAGGAAAAATTATTCCTTCTCGAAGGACATGATGAGAGATAAGAGCCCAAATTTATTGCCAATTTACCCTTAGAAATAGATTTTATTACATCAGTGCGAATACTTTTGTTAACAATCCTTGCAAAAAACGTTCATTTCTTTCTGTATACAAAATTCACGTATTTAATGGCTTAGGGTAGGGATCACAGAATTTTGAAAACGTGCACAGAATTCACTTCTCCCCATAGCATGTCACACACAGTTTTAACTGTATTTGACGTAAAATAAAGAAAGTAAATGTTCCTTAAAGTTTGTCTCTCATATTGTTTGTTAGTGTCCACACTTCTGACCCAGAGTATTGAACTCTCCGTGAAGGAGCTATAAATGCATTTCTTTGTTTTTATTGAAATAATGGAGTTCTACGGCTTTAGATTGAACTGTCGTGTGACTATTTTTCCTCTTATATTTTTATATTTCATATCCTGATTATCTCTACCATCTGTTGTTAGCGTGATTCCCAAATACTTGTATAGAGTATTACCTTACACTATTATAACTATATTACCTTACACTATTATATTATTAACTATTCCTATACTTGTCTCTAAATCATGAGACACACGCCCCATCAACATATATTCAGTCTTTTGTACATTTATTTCCATTCCCCATTTCCCATATTTAACTAATTTTCTATATATCTCAGTTACATCATCTTCAACTATTATCACCTGGTCGTCTGCAAATAATAGACTAAATACTGTTTTATTACCTATTTCCACACTCATATTTCTAAACTTTCTTTTTCATTCTTTTAGGACTTTATCAATGTATATCTCAATCAGTGTTGGAGATATACAGCAGCCTTTATTTTTGGGAAGTCGTCTGGTAGACATTTTCCCACTTTTCCTTGACGGAACTCAAGAAAATGTATATTCTTAAGATATTATAATATCTTTTTCGATTATGTGGGGGTTGTGCAACCGTGCAACCTAAGCAGGAGCCGCCACTACATGATACAAGTTTTAATGCCTAGACGTGAAATATATAATCCGTGCCATATTACCCATGATACTCTCATCTTATCAAACTGTTTTTTAATGAAAAGTTTAAAATTCTTTTTTTAAGAAGGAAAACATATTAAAATGAAATGAAAGATTCGAAAAATGAAATAATAATAATAATAATAATAATAATAATAATAATAATAATAATAATAATAATAATAATAATAATAATAGTCAACAACATTGCAAATAAAACATTGTGCGCGCGTAGCAATAAAAGATCAATTCAGTTCTACAGAATGAAACTAGCAATCTTTTTTATTACGCGTTAACCAGAGGAGGGTTTGTTAACTTGATTCTTTTAACCTCATAACAGTTCTGAATCCCCCAATTAACGTACAGTTTATTAAACGTTTTGATATACATCATAAGGGTATAAGGGGAACTGCGAGAAACTCCTAAAAGATTCGTTTCTCCGCCGTTCTTGTGATATAATGATATGTACTATATCAACGGTCCATCTTCAAGACGTTAGAAAACGACGCAAACGGATAAATTGGAAAATAAGGATTGGCATCAGTTCATGGAAAATGAAGCTGGAGAATAAGGAAACGCTCTTGAGGAAGTAACTATCAACTGACTTCAAAAAAAAATGCCATGGGCCAGATACCCAGCACCACTCCCCCGGACAAATTTGTACAACCCTACCTTTTAAACCAAGCGCCAGTTGTACGGACGCGGTGTCCGCGCACTCTGGAAAGCTTGCCCACGACATGGCTTCAGGATGTCAGAACGTACGCGAACGGGTGAATTGCCAGGAAAGGTTTGGCATAATTTCGTGGAAAATAAAAAGTTCGTGCTACAACATAAGTTTTCTTTTGTGTCAAAAGGTAATTAGAAGATCTGCGAGTGCACTATATTGTATCGTCCGCAAGTTCTCTGAAAAGTTGTTTTGGCACGTGGGCTTCGTTAATCTGAACACAAATGAAATTTAAGCAAACATTGAAAAAAGTACGACTGCAGTTCCTAAGAAATGCAATGTACGTCTCACGCTATTGTCAATGTGTATGGGTGTGATTTCAACAGCCACGCCTAACAATTATGTATTCAAAATTCTAATATCTCCAGAGAGAGGTTTGTTGCTTATAAGAAACAAATACACACATTTTATCAACATTACTGAAATATTAAGTAAACCAGCATGTCACAGGCAAAGTGTGAGGGACGTGTAAGAGATTCGTTCCTCCACTCTGCGTGTGAAACCCTGGTATTACCTACCTCGACCATCAGAACTGTTAGGTATTTAACGAGAGCAGTTCGCATCCGGATATTGTAGAATAAAATGACTCTGGAACAGGCTTTGATAGCAGATACAAGTTTTCATTTTCAATTTCATACTACGTATTGCACGGTCAGAATATTTGTAAATATATTCTAACAGTCCTTCTTTCTCGGTCGTTCCTCCACTCTCCTCGTAAAATTCTGGAACGCAATACACCATCGATGAGCTGAAGATGTTAGAGCGCACGTAAATGGATAAATTACCAAGGAAAGATTGACATCAGTTCGTGAAATTAAGAAACTGAGTTATTACATTAGAAGATTCAGTATATATCCACCAGAAGAGGATCATTTTCCACGTTCGTGGAGTCATATTTTAATTAAATCCACGTTAATTACCTGCATGATCAGTAATGTAATGCCATTATTTCTTCAGCGGCGGGGGAGAGAGGTGTAATAATCCTCCACTCTGCCCGTCAGAGCTTGGTATTTCCTACTGTACTTTAAGATGTTAAAGTGTATACCAAGAAGCTAACACGCTGGTATTGCAAGAAAAAAATTGTTTGTACGACCACGAAGTATCCCTATGTGCAAATGAAGCAAAAGTAAAGTTCTCTACATTTCAGTGTTATATTCAAATTCAAATCCGAAAAAACTTTTTAACTTTTTAAACTTTTCTTACTAATTAGGAGAAATATGTAAGGTACGTAGAAGAAAGTGATCTAGGTAGAAGAAATATGAGAGCTAACTTTCAAATATAATTGCAATCTCAATTACTTTACGTGCAAAAGAGAATATACGATCAAGGTTGGTCCAAACAAATCTAATCCAGAGTCTCTCCTTTTTGTGCCTCTGGGAGGTGTAACTGGCTCGTCGATAATATCTTGCAAAATCCCTTCTACGAGATGCATAGTAGAATTTTCTTGTATTTCCCAATCAAATGAAATTGCTTTGCTGGAGAGTTACACACTAATCCAAAAGTCACCTCCTAATATCGCGTTGGACTTCCTTTTCCCGGCAAAGTACAGCAAATCGACGTGGCACGGTGTCATGGCGCTGGAAGTCCCATTCAGAAATTTGTTGTGGGAAATAAGAAAACAAGGTATGTATTTATAAACATTACTAATGCAAAAAAATGTCTCGTGTATACTAAAAGCATCTGGAGACCACAGCTTGAACTTTGATTCTATTCAGTGTTAAACATTTTCCCCAATCTAATGAATTCAATCAATTAATGTTTTCACTCAGTTAAAGAATGTCATGTTTTGTTTTCAATTTATAATATTGAAATGAAATTCCAATAATATTTATATTCCACGTTAATGGCAAAACGTACGTAAACTATAATAAACTAAGTCTCTTAATATACTATAAATATTCTTAAATTTTTTCTGAGTTTTCATTTTTCAAGTGAATAATCCCAAACTTTTTCACAATACCTAAGAGCCAGTTACAACACTTGTAAAATATGCATAATATTTTAAACAAAAAGTACATCATTAGCTAAACGGATGATTTCAGTTTCATAAAACAGTCATCGGCGGGCCTCTAAACACCGCCCTTTTGGTAATGCTAAGGAAAATCTGGTTTTATTGAAATGTTTTATACAAATGTTATATACCGAAAACTGGATGTAACATCGTTATTTTCTTCCCGTGGCTTGCAGCGGCAAACACGCTCCTGGACAAAACCACTAAATGATTTTCCAAAAGGCAGCTCGTACACTGATCAATAACAAGTAGAAAACGCTACAATAAAGATAAATATTTTCATGAAAACAACTATCACGAAAACGTCAATAACGTTAACAGTCTTAAGCAGTGACGCATGAGTCGCAAAATGTGACGAATTACAATGATAATTCAGTTGTACGCGCAATATGAGAGAACAGGTGAAATATCACGATCAAGCATTTGTATTTTCAGTCAAAATCGAATGTTTCATTACCATAGATTTCCCCCAAGTTCCTGGGTAGAAGATAACCGTGGACACTTTTTACATGGCCAGACGCTGACTAGTTTTCTTTTTTTACGTCGCATTAACTAAGAGGTCATTAGCGACCACTATTATTAACGTTAGGGGCATCTTTGTACTAAAGGAAGAGATATGGTGATGACGAGGGGTGAAAGGAGAACCCAAATCCGCGGTCCTTCCGCCGGAGATCATCACGGCACAACTGCCTTAGCAATCTCGGCCACGCGAATCGGCAGTTTTCTTTTACGCGCATTTCTACACGCATTAGAAATAAGTAATATAGATGGTTTTGTATTTTCCAAGTTATCTAACAAAAATATAGGCACCTGTCATATGCCCAGAGGTTGCATGGATTTCTTTCAAATTCTACGCTCATAGGGAATTTGTAATAGAGATTCTACAATAGATTGTATAGTAATTACTGATATTATACCATGTATTTCGTAAAGTTTATTTATTTATTTATTTATTTTACGTCAAAAAACAGTTAAAACTGCGTATGACGTGAGTTTACACTCCTAAAGGTTTTTGTTAAGCTACAAAAACTAAAAGTAACATTCTCGTGTATCAGAATGTGCCAATTTTTTTTCGTATTACTAAAACTCCGGCAAGAGTACTGATGTAACCTCAATATGTTATCTAATTCTATAAAGGGTATCTATAGTTGACACTCGATCGATCATCAAGAGGTAAATGAAATTTACTTAAAAAAGTAGTGAATCGTTTTTAGAAACTTTATTTCTTCCGAAATCCTGGCAACACTGGTTAATATGCTGAATGTTCAAGATGTTATAATAGTAAATGTTTCGAAAAAAATAGACCGACTGCAAACTTAAAATTAGGATTCATTAATTGCTACTTAGTCATTGTAAGTGAGAAACGACGACGACGACGACGACGGCGGCGGCGGCGGCGACGACGACGGCGGCGGCGACGACGACGGCGGCGGGGGAGACGACGATGGCAGAAACGACGGCGGAGACGACGGCAGAAATGTTGGCGGAAACGACAGCGGAGACGACGGCGCACACGATGGCACATACGACGGCGCACACATATCGACGCCAAATATATCGCAATAAGAGGCACTGAAAGGGGTACGGATCGTTTCGTTTGCCAAATATAACGCAATAACAGACATTCGTGGTGCCCATCGCACCGCACGCCGCGTCCGCACCAACCGCGCCCACCCCAATCCCTCTCAACCGACACCGCGGCGCCTCTGCATCCAACACACACTGATTAAGTGATTCGTTGATTGAATAATGAGTGTTTCAGGGCTATCAACTGCTAAGGCCATTAGTCCCATAAAAGTATTGTAGGTTTTCATTGTGGTAGGGGTGATCTTCGCTTGCTGGATGTCGAGACCCGGCACCGACCTAATCGTCGGTTTGTTTTAAATTAATATTTTTAATGCATATATTTTTAATCTAGAAGATTATAAATTAACTTCGGAATACCATTCATTTTCAGGTTAATGACAGTCATTAAAAACAGCATTTTGTGAAATAGAAGCAAAAGTCTATGGATTACACAAATTGTGAGAATCACGCAAATGTTCAAAAGTGTTCATTGAATGGTAAATAATGTTAAGCAGATTTGTAGAAAAACTAATATAAAAGTACGAACGTTATTAAAGAAATAGTTATATGAAAAAGCATTGTGACAAAGAACCCATTCCAATAATTAAAGAGTGAACGTTTTAAATCATAATATTCCTTTGTATATCAGACAATCTATTCACGATTGTATTTAATGTCATTCCATGGGCATTTTCTTTAGGCGAAGAAGACGATATCTTCGACCTCCTAAGAGTGGTTAAATACGCTTTACGTCTCAAGTGTGTTACCAATAAATATTTTCTCAAGATACCCAAAAGGGGATTATGGGTCATTCAAACATCTAAGTAAAAAGCGGTCGAGTTCTGAAAGGAAAATAAAAATTTTGCAAATCACAAAACGTAAAAATCGCCCAAAAATTTCAAGAGGTTTTGACTCATCAATCGAAAGATCTAGGATATCAGTAGGGCGGAAACATTGACATGTATTATAATATATATGTGAATGTTTCCTTCCAACTGACATTCGAGACCGTGCACCAAAGATTTGTATCCTAAAGCTGTTCGTATACATCAGAATTGGCCGAAAATAACATCCAAGCAGAGAACCAAATGCTTTTCAAAATGTTGTAAGACATCGACCAGTAGTTTTTCGTTGAATGGGTGTGTTCAGTATTTGATTGTGCGTGGGGGGGGGAGAGAGGTGAAGGGGGAGAGAGGTGAAGGTGGATGTGGGAGGGGCGATGGGGTGGAGACTGGGGGGACGGGAAGGGGAGAGAGGTGAAGGTGGATGTGGGAGGGGTGATGGGGTGGAGACTGGGGGGACGGGAAGGGGAGAGAGTGAGAGAGAGAAGGAAAGCAAAGGCGTACGTGGAGGAAAGGAGAGAGAACATGATTGTGATCGTGTGTGTGTATGATCGTGAGAGTGAATGAGAGAGAATATTGATGTGCATGTCAACTACTTTAGCCATTCATCCCTTACCCATTAAGGACCAATCATTGAAATAATAAGTTTTAATAATATTATGAATTTTCTTCACTATTACACAAGGATGAAAAACTAATTTATTATTTTGATAACTAATAGTCAATGTACAACAAAATGTTGCATATAAGACAGTTTGGGACCTTAGGCCATATCAAATCATATTGACATGAGACGACTGAAAACAGTTTGAATGGAGATGCACGTTACATTTTTTATATTTGTAAATTGTAGTGCTTTTGAACAATCTGTACCTCTTTATGGCTTTGAAAATCCCCTTTATAATCACGTGTTCTACATCATGCTTGATTGTTTCCGGGGCACGCACACGTCTAAGTTCATTAGTTTCGTAAATGTAGTACATATATTTTAGCGCGGGAGGTGGCAGTGATTTCCCCTGTTGAATGGCGACATCCGACCTACTTGTCGGCTTGCCGATTTTTCCCTCATGCAGGTATCTCACACTAGCGGGGCATCACCTCAACTGAAACAAACCCTAAACTCCCGCCAGGTCTCCCGGGCAGTGTAATGGTATAGTGCAAGTGCAATTGGGTGCAAGTAATGAGAGAGGATAGGACACGGATGAAAAAGGAATAAAAGCGGTCCGTGGCCCGTTGATTGAGGTACTGCTCCGACATTTGCCTTGTATTGATCGGAGGAACAAAATAAAATCACCCATGAGAAAGGCCAGCCACAAGAATTTTTCTCTAAACGGTGGCTGAACTCGACATAGCTATATAGATAGTGTCAAAAAGCCTGCTTTTGTCGGCACTCGAACACTACAACCTCAACGACGGCCGAGACGACGGCCGAGACGACGGCCGAGACGACGGCCGAGACGACGGCCGAGACGACGGCCGAGACGACGGCCGAGACGACGGCCGAGACGACGGCCGAGACGACGGCCGAGACGACGGCCGAGACGACGGCCGAGACGACGGCCGAGACGACGGCCGAGACGACGGCCGAGACGACGGCCGAGACGACGGCCGAGATTCGTCTCGGAAGGTCTCTTGAAGGCCGACACGAAGGTCGAGACGACAGTTTGGACGACGGCGCAGACGACTGCGGAGACGACAGCGGAAACGACGAAACGGACGACAGGGAACACAACGGCGAACACGACTGCGCACACGACGGCGCACACGACGGCGATCACGACGGTGCAAACGACGGCGCTTACGACGGCGCAGACGACGGCACACACGACGGCGCTGACTACAGCGCAGACCAACGCGCAGACGACGGTACAGACGACGTGCAGACTACAGCGAAGATGAAGGCCAGACGACCGCGCAGACAACCGCGGACATGACGGCACAGACGACGGCGCATAACACAACGCAAACGACGGCGCAGACGACGGCGAAGACGACGGCGAAAACAATGGCAGAGACGACGATGCAGACGACGGCGCTGACAACGGCGCAGACGACGGCGCAGACGATGGCCCAGACTACAGCACATGCGACGACGCAGACGACGCAGCACACGACGGTTCAGATTATAGTGCAGACCACGGCGCCGACGACCGCGCGCACGACGACGAAGACGACGGCAGAGACGACGGCGCAGACAACGGGGCAGACAACGGGCAGACGACGGCGAAGACGACGGCGAAGACGACGGCGCAGACGACGGCGCAGACGAAGGCGCAGACGACGGCGCAGACGAAGCCGCAGACGCCGCCGCAGACGCCGCCGCAGACAACGCAGCAGACAACGCAGCAGACAACGCCACAGACAACGCCGCACACGACGGCAAAGACGACAGCGCAGAGGACGGCGCAGACGATGGCAGAGAGGACGGCACAGAGGACGGCAGAGAGGACGGCGCAGGCGACGCAGCAGACGATTGCGAAGAGAAGGCCCAGACGAAGGCGCAGACGACGGCGCAGACGACGGCGCCGACGACGGCGCCGACGACGGCGCCGACGACGGCGCAGACGACGGCGCAGACGACGGCGCAGACGACGGCGCAGACGACGGCGCAGACGACGGCGCAGACGACGGCGCAGACGACGGCGCAGACGACGCCGCAGACGACGACGCAGACGACGCCGCAGACGACGCCGCAGACGACGGCGCAGACGACGGCGCAGACGACGGCGCAGACGACGGCGCAGACGACGGCGCAGACGACGGCGCAGACGACGGCGCAGACGACGGCGCAGACGACGGCGCAGACGACGGCGCAGACGACGGCGCAGACGACGGCGCAGACGACGGCGCAGACGACGGCGCAGACGACGGCGCAGACGACGGTGGAACCGACGGCTCAGACGACGGGGCAGACGACGGGGCAGACGACGGGGCAGACAACGGGGTAGACAACGGCGCAGACGACAGCGCAGACGACGGCGCAGACGACGGCGCAGACGACGGCGCAGACGACGGCACGAACGACGGCGCAGACGACGGCGCGAACGACGGCGCAGACGACGGCGCAGACGACGGCGCAGACGACAGCGCAGACGACAGCGCAGACGACGGCGCAAGACGACGGCGCAGACGACAGCGTGGGCGCGACAGCGCAGACTGACAGCACAAACGACAGCGCGGGCAACCAGCGCGCAGACGACGGCGCAGACGATGCAGACGACAGCACCAGACGACAGCACCGAACGACAGCGCGAACGATGAGCAGCCGCCGGTGCGACAGCGCAGACGACGGCGCAGACGACGGCGCAGACGACGGCGCAGACGACGGCGCAGACGACGGCGCAGAGGACGGCGCAGAGGACGGCGCAGAGGACGGCGCAGACGACGGCGAAGGCGACAGCGCAGACAACGGGTAACACGGAGGTGACGACAGCGCAGACGACGGCGCAGACCACGGCGGTGATGACGGCGCATACGACGGCGCAGGCGACGGTGCAGACGACGACGCAGGTAACGGTGCGAACGACGGCGCAGACGACGGCGAACACGGAGGTGAGGACAGCGCAGACGACGGCGCATACCACGGCGGAGATGACGGCGCAGACGACGGCGCAGGCGACGGTGCAGACGAAGACGCAGGCGACGGTGCGGACGACCGCGCGGACGACGACGCGGACGACGGCGCAGACGAAGGCGCGAACGATGGCGCGGACGACGGCGCGGACGACGGCGCAGACGACGGCGCAGACGACGGCGCAGACGACGGCGCAGACGACGGCGCAGACGACGGCGCAGACGACGGCGCAGACGACGGCGCAGACGACGGCGAAGACGACGGCGCAGACGACGGCGCAGACGACGGCGCAGACGACGGAGCAGACGACGGCGCAGACAACGGCGCAGACAACGGCGCAGACGACGGCGCAGACGACGGTGCAGACGACGGTGCAGACGACGGCGCAGACGACGGCGCAGACGACGGCGCAGACGACGGCGCGGACGACGGCGCTAACGACGGCGCAGACGACGGCGCGGACGACAGCGCAGACGACGTAGCAGACGACGTAGCAGACGACGTAGCAGACGACGGAGCAGACGACGGCGAAGACTGCGCAGACGACACCGCAGACGACACCGCAAACAACGCCGCAGACGACAACGCAGAAGAAGCCGCAGAAGACGCCGCAGAAGACGCCGCAGACGACGCCACACACGACGGCGCAGACAACAGCGGAGACGACGGGGCAGAGGCCAGAGCAGACGACGTCGCAGAAGAAGACCAAGACGACGTCGCAGACGACGGTGTAGACGACGGCGCAGACGACGGCACAGACGACGGTGCAGATGACGACGCGGATGACGGGGCAGACGACGACGCAGACGACGGCGCAGACGACGGCGCAGACGAAGCCGCAGACGCCGCCGCAGACGCCGCCGCAGACACCGCCACAGAAAATGCCACAGACAACGCCACAGACGACGCCTCTCACGACGGCAAAGACGACAGCGCAGAGGACGGCGCAGACGATGGCAGAGAGGACGGCGCAGGCTACGCAGCAGACGATTGCGAAGAGAAGGCGCAGACGAAGGCGCAGACGACGGCGCAGACGACGGCGCAGACGACGGCGCAGACGACGGCGAAGACGACGGCGAAGACGACGGCGCAGACGACGGCGCAGACGACGGCGCAGACGACGGCGCAGACGACGGCGCAGACGACGGTGCAGACGACGGCGCAGACGACGGCGCAGACGACGGCGCAGACGACGGCGCAGACGACGGCGCAGACGACGGCGCAGACGACGGCGCAGACGACGGCGCAGTGGACGGCACAGACGACGGCGAAGGCGACGGCGCAGACAACGGGTAACACGGAGGTGACGACAGCGCAGACGACGGCCCAGACCACGGCGGAGATGACGGCGCATACGACGGCGCAGGCGACGGTGCGTGCAGACGACGACGCAGGTAGCCGAAGACGCAGGCGACGGTGCAGACGACCGCGCGGACGACGGCGCGGACGACGGCGCAGACGACGGCGAAGACGACGGCGAAGACGACGGCGAAAACAATGGCGGAGACGACGGAGCAGACGATGACGCTGACAACGGCGCTGACGAAGGCGCAGACGATGGCCCAGACTACAGCACATGCGACGAAGCAGACGACGCAGCACACGACGGTTCAGATTACAGTGCAGACCACGGCGCAGACGACCGCGCGCACGACGACGAAGACGACGGCAGAGATGACGGCGCAGACAACGGAACAGATCCCGGGGCAGACGACGGCGAAAACGACGGCGAAGACGACGGCGCAGACGACTGCGCAGACGACGGCGCAGACGACGGCGCAGACGACGGCGCAGACGAC